>JANEHU010000124.1:0-201331 GCA_027563435.1 Nasonovia ribisnigri
GAGTATGATGAATAACAGGTATCATATCCATTTGAATTAATGATAATTCGTCTTTGCTGATATTCAATTGATTAATAGTCTCCAAAATAGTAGCCATTAATTCTTTGTCATTTCTAAGAAGCTTACTAAAACATTAAAATTACTTTTAAATTTGAATATTATTAAAACTAATGGTTTATTATTTTTACCATAACTCTTCAAGAGCATCATGATCCTCACTATCAAGTACTATATCTGGAATAGATAAAATAAGTTCCCTTTTTATGTCAATATCAGACATGACATATAGACTGTCAAATAATTTATTGCAAGTTTTTCTCAAATCTAAGACAGTATATAGATACTTAAATGGTCTAACCAATAACCGTACCCATTTTTGTATTGGTAAAATTGAATCATCCCTAAAATTCAAATTTTAAATAAAACTAATAGTTATTGATAATTAATTAAATTAACAATAATAGGTATAATAGCTGAAGTAATTTACGTTGAATCTTCTAAATTTATTTCTGCCATTTTATCGAACAAAAAATCAATCATATTTGATTGAAGTTGAGGCACTTGGAGTAAAAGACGAGCTACAGTATCTCTTTGTTGTTGAAATTTATTTTCTGGAATAGTCTTAATAAAAAATATAGTGTTATGAATTAATAGTTCAATAAAAGTATTCCAAAGCTTACTTTATAAGGCGAAAGAGCTGCTTTAAGGTTTATTTTATCATTGTGATATGCTTCAAACTCTTTAAAAAATTTATTTGCAACATCAATTTCACCAATTTCTTCAGAATCGTTAGATAATTTGGAATTAATATTTTGCAGAAATTTGTACTCTTTAACGGCTGAAAAAAAATTAATGTCTTTGATACAATGTGTTTAATGTTAAACTTTAATGTATTATAGGTAGTTTGTAATTTACTTACACAATATATTTTGATCACTTTTTAAATGTAAACCACAACTCATGAATGTTTGTTTTAAATAAGAATAAGTATCATCACTGTCATTAAACAAAGGTTGTGAACAATCTGTCATATCGTCAACACTATTATCATCCATAGAATTTACATTATTTACAACAGGAAAATGATCGAATTCTTCCAGTATTGATGGAGATTCTGGAGATTCGTTGTCCAAACTAGTGTTAGGGCATGTAAGAGACGTACTCGGTGTGCTGCCATTCAAAGAAGAATTTGTAGACTTTTTGTGCAACTGTGACGAAGCATTTTCGACCACAGATTTTGGAAACTTTCTTTTATACATAATTATTTATAATTCAGTAAAAAAACTAGGTTTGGATAACACGAGGGATTACTGCAGTAACAAATGTTGGTATAAAACAAATACAACCATCCGAACAAAATGAATTAGAAACAAACAAAACTATAAAAGTATAAATAATCCACTATTTTAAATGAATATCCATCACGTACAGTTAATTTACTATGATTTATCACAGATTGATACAATAAAGATTTGAATTAACTAAAATGTATTGTATAATATAAGCCTTACGGAAAATAAAAAATATAATACAGGCACAGGGTACCAAAATTCGAAATTAAACGTCCTTTTACCGAATATGAGACATGAGTGGATGACTGATGAGCAGCGGGTTGTTGTAACTTGTAGAGACCACAATCACAATGGCACAATGCACTGTTGCAGTATTTTGATACGATCAAGACAAAATATATCTATATTGACATGAACATGCCCGCAATAAAAATAGAAAAATACCTACGTATTAAGGATATTAAAGGAATACCACCTACTATAATATAGTAGTCAACAATATATAATAGTCAACACACATTGTCAAGTTAAACTAAAAATGATAACATGAAAATGGCGGGTTTTGATTGTTGTGTTTATCACATAGATGTTATAAGAATCTTATAATACCTATGGTTTATCATGGTAATATGGGTTGCTACCAGTTTTACCAATTACATCTTTTCCCATAATATATTTTTTCCATAGAAAAAATGTACTATGTGAAAATTAGTTTACTTTACATCTGTTACCAAAAACTATTTTTTCCAATATACTCACTACCAGTTTTAACCACTGAACTAAATATATTATGCATTTAGTTCAGTGGTTTTAACATTATAACATTTTCCCATGTATGATGTATCCCTATTCCTAACAAACTCTACTTCCAATGTTATATTAGTCCTAAAATCCAATTTCTTTTATGGTAAGTAAAACATTTTAGATTCTGAGCAGGCGATGAATATATTGATTTACAATATTTTTAGATTCTGAAACTTGGAATTGATAGATAGTTTCTACAATGATGTATGTTTTATTTTTTATTTTTGTGGTCTGTCATCGTTTTGAGACGGTAAATGCTTCGATTTTCTTCAATGATACTTTTCTGATAGAAAGTAGATCTAATTGAGTACTTTAGAAGTCAAAAGTCAAAAATTTCCAGTAGTTTTCAAAACGCCTGGAAAACAAATGAAAATTATAGGAGAAAAGGCAGGAATTTTACAAACCAATTTTCGACAAAATCGATTTTGGTTTTTGGTATAACTCTAAAAGAAATGACCGTAGAGACATGAAATTTTGACCAAATGTTTATATAAGCATTTTCTACACACCATATCATTTTCAAAATATTCTGTCTTATTTTGAGCTGTTAACGGACATTTTAAGTTTCCAATTTTTTTAGTTTTTTTTTTCTATAAATATCAATAAAATTTTATTTGTCAGGTAAAAAAATCTTGAAAATTTAATAGTAGGCTTCTAATATATAGTTTCAAAGGCAGATGAAAAATATTAAAAATCCGTAGTCACAATTTTTATTTATATGTAATCAAAGTTCAAATTTTGATAAAATACGTAAAAATGACGAAAATGTGCAATTTATTTTGAGTTAGAAATTCATAAAAAATTTTCTTTTTAAATTTAAGATTTGAAAATGTAATACAAGATTCCTCATAAGTTTGCCTAATTTTATCAATAAAAAAAAGTTTATAAGCAAGTCACAATAAATTTTTATGAGCATTTTAAGTTAAAATTTGTACAAGATTCGATATTCACTCGATTTCTCATGTAGCGATTTTCTTATTTTGTTGCAATTCAAAAACAAATAACTGTAGATGCATGAAAATTTCACTGAATGTTTATATAAGCTATTTCTATACACCATCTAATTTTAATATATTTTGACTGTTTTTCAGCTTTTTACGGACGATTTCAGTTTTCAAATTTTTTAGTTTTTTTTTCTATTAATATCAATAAAATTTTATTTGTTGGGCCAAAAATAATGAAAATTTAATACAAGGCTCCTGATATATTGTTACAATAGCAATTGAAAAATATTAAAAATACATAGGCACACATTTTTTTTATAATCATTTAAAGTTCGAATTTTGACAAAATTCATCAAAATCTCGAAAATTATCAATCATTGTAATTAAACAACTATAAAATGGTCAGTTTTTATAACTAAGGATTGAAAATTTAAAATAAAGATTCTAATAAATAGTACATACTGTATTCAAAAAATCTAAAAAATATTTAAACACAGTTATTTTTTACAGACATTTTAAGTTCAAATTTGGACGATATTACATATTAAAATCAATTTTAACGAGTAAAAGTATATATTATAATATTTTTATAGCATCACTGGTAATTTTAGGTTAATAATTAAATAATATGAATAATATTAATTCAACTTAGCAGCTACCGTATAATAACAATATCAATATAATTTAAAATATCCTAGACTGACATACCGTCTCCGCTCAGAATCGTTTTTCGTATACAATGATATATCATTGAATTCAAATTTAATACCATCCATTATACAGTGATCTACTTGTAACCTACTGTACAGCAGAGCGACATCCACTTACCCGTCCTTTTTTTTTTTATAAGTACCGTAAAATGGGGTAACTTTGATAATTTTTCTATGGATTTTAGGTTTATTTTTCAATTAACTACAGTTAAACTAAAAAAATATCTATATTCTTAATAAGTTTACCTCAAGTACATAATTGTCTTAAGTAATAAATATTTTTTTTTTTTTTTTGAAAATTGGATCATATCATTTTTAATTATTAAGTGCGGCTATCAATGTTAGACCTCTTGTGGGGTAACTTTGATACCCTCTATTTTTTTACACTATTTTAAATGGTATAGTGGTAAAACTATCAATGTTTCCAGAAAAATAATTTCTGACTTATACTTTTTGAGTTATTTCAATTTAAATATAGTGGGGTAACATTTATACAAATAAGATAGTTAATGTGGTAGATCATAAGCAACACAAATACTAATAATTTTTAAATAAAAATTGTATTAAGACTACATATTATCATATTATCAATTGAAATAATTTTAACTAAGTATCTTATAATTTTTTTAAACTTAGTTGACATTTTATATACATATTTATGTATAAAAATGTTTGAATCAACAGTGGTTGTATTGTTCTTTAAATGTATAATAACACTAAATGCATTGTTTATTGTTGTCTAGGATTTTTTTTATCTTAGGAGACAAACCAAAATTTGAGACATTGACACCCCTACCGAGTGTAACTGTTGATTTGAGAGGGATTTATAAGAAAAACATGATACCATTTTATAAAATGGTTTAATTAAATGTATACTTAAATCTATACTTATATTCTATAGAAATAGATTGTAAATATTTATACACTGATTAATTAAAATTGCTGTATGATACTTTCATCTTGATTATCAATTAATATTATATCATTTGGGAAACAGAAATCAAACACCCTAAGAAATATACTGGAATATAAATCATGAATTAATTTACAAAACCTCTGATGGACTTATTTGGCTGTGTTAAAAATTATTGCTCTACAGTGATTCTACTACAAACATTTTTAGGAAAAATAATTTCACAACGAGGATTAATTTTTGAAAAGATTTCAATTTATGTACAATAGTTATTTAGAGAGCCACTACTATGATCATGTTTTACACGGTAATCAGTAATAACTGTAGTTGGAAAAAAATGTGGAAAATGATTTCAAGTAGAACTGTGAGGTAATTTATTTCAATTTTGAATGCAAGTATAATAAGGTTGGATGAATATTGATTTATAATAATCATATGCTAGTCTTTATTACAGGTTTTTAAAAAATTAAAATGAATTACAATTATGATAGATATTGTTTACAATTTTAACACTGAAGCAAGAAAATATTTGTTTCTACATTTCTTCTTAGGTTGGGGATTTAAATAATCAGTAAATAAAATAATTAAATTAAAACTTTCCATATATTTTTTTCACTTCTATTATTATAATGAAAAACGCAGAACAAGAACACAAGCGCATTTGCCTACTGCAATACATTTATTGTACAACATGTTGTAGACATATTATATTATTATGTAGGATAGTGCATGGTGCCATTAAGACTTTGTATTGTAACTGTTAATGTACTGATAAAAAAATTACAATATAATATTGTTACTCGAGTGGCCATTATAAGTATCTTGTGATATGCTTAAGTATAATGAACACGTTTAAAAAATGAACGGCGAAATACATTGTATTTGTATACACTTAATTTTATAATAATATTATGTATGGTTTTCACACTGTTGAAGTAAAATAAAAAAAAGTAATAATAATAATACGAATTAGGTAGGTACAGGGAACAAAGGAAATTACAAGTCTCCATCTATATAAATGAAGAGGCAATTAATATAATGTAATATTAAAATAATAAATAGCGGAAAAAATAAAAAAGAACAGGTAACCGCGATTAAAGCTGTTGTGAGTATAATTTATTATATTTTATTAATAATATAATTGAAATGATTTTGTATTTTATACAGTTAAATAGGTCTACAAATAAAAATAATCGACAAAACTACTGCGCAGGAGAGTTCTGTCGACACATCATACATATAATAATATTCATTAAAGCGCTATTTCGTACAGGCATTATAGTAGTTGGTATAAGCCACGGTATAAGGTCTCCTAGGTTCTAAGATGACCGTGGTACAAAATATTCTCACGAAGACGCGTTATTATAAATTATAATATTATACAGAAAATAAACAAGTGATAAAAAAGAAAATAATAAATCAAAACGTTTAAAATAATAATTCTAATAACATCGTAATAATATATACATATTATTATATATATATATATATACCTAGGTACCTATTATTATAATAATAATATGTATACACATAATAATAATTGTTGATAAATACGTAATTTTAACACATTATAATATTACAATATAGTCTAAAATGATAATATATAAGCCGATCGTGATAATAACACGAGACGGTATAAAATAAAAGTAAACAACAATAATTATAATATTACCTATAATACAGGTCACGGACGCGATGTGGTTGCCGCCGCCCGCAGTGTACAACGGGTATAATATTATAATAATATAATCTGGACTGGCCCCCGTCGTCG
This sequence comes from Nasonovia ribisnigri, assembly GCA_027563435.1. Lineage (NCBI taxonomy): Eukaryota > Metazoa > Arthropoda > Insecta > Hemiptera > Aphididae > Nasonovia > Nasonovia ribisnigri. The sequence continues at coordinate 6,435 of JANEHU010000124.1, forward strand.
TCGTCGTCGTCGTCGTCGTCGTTGTCGTCAACCCTTACAAAATTAATATCGAACCAACGATGACTGGACACGCGATTATTATAATATTATTATTATTGTACGGACGGCGCGTTTAACACTATATTTTGTATTTTTATGATTATTTTATAACATTAAATTATATTTATGTAAAGCTATCACAGCGCGGTATTATTCATTAATTATTTTATTGTTTTGCGCGCACGCGAAATGGACATCCGTCTCCTCGGCCGAAACGCAAACATACGCTATAACTGTGCCGCCGGCGATGTGCTGCAGAGTCGATCATCAGATGACGCTGGACGGGAGTATGTCCAAAGGTCTGGTCAGCGTGCTGGTGCCGCTTTCGGGGCAGCCGTTTTGCACGAGCAAGTCCGTCAGCGGACCGACGTCTTGGACGGACGTGGCACCGGCTGCGCTCCTACAAGCCGCCCTCACGTGTTGCAGGCACGTCCGGCCCTCGTGGTCCACGGCTTTGGCGTTTGCTTTGTACTACGGGTGACAACGATAAACACGAAATTAATAACATGATATATTAGATCACTGCCGAGACGCAATGAGTCTCTGCATATTATTATAATATAAAATAGCTATAAATCGGGGTGAATTAAAGTTTTTTTTTTTTTTTTGGGGGGGGGGGGAGGGTAAACGCAGGCGTAGGTTTAGCCGAATTTTAAGAGAAATCATTTTTTATACAAAGCGCGTAAGTTTTATGGCGATTTCGTAGGTTTCCCTATTTTTTAAAACACATGTTGGTATAAACGTGTTTATTTTGTTGATATTTTTTGTGTACGGCTTACATTTATTATTAAGTATAGTAAGTACACTACCTAGTATTATAGAAGTATTGTTCTACATTTTTTTTTGTTCGTAAATATTAAATTTGGCTATTTATTTTTACTATAGTAAAGTAAAACCTAAGTAGACACTTCTTTTTATGTAAAATAATATATAAGAATCTGTTGGAAGAAATCTGTCGTATTTTATTTTTTTGAGTCTACCCTCAGTAAAAAACGTTCACTTTAATAATTTAATGTTAATATTCAAACAATATGTTTTAAACTTATAAGTTATTAAAACGACAAGCAATAATGTATTCGTATCATTGCAGCACAGAGTCTGACCGTTTTAAATTTCTCACTTACCCATAGGAGTAGCTGTGCTACGGGAAGGTTGATCGCAGAGCAGGCTAGGTGTAAGGGCGTGCGTAAGTCTCGGTGGCTGACAACACAATTCACCTGGTCAGCGCTGGCGTGGGCCAGTATCAGCGTGAGGGCTTTCATGTCACACCTTAAAATTACGGAAAATAATACATATAATCAATGTGTCTCATTTGGAAAGGCCGTAAGACTTCTAAAAGCTTTGCAGATTTTCTCGAATGTATAAACGAGTATACTATCTATGAAAACAAATTACATAACCCTCAATGAAAAAAAATGATTTTTAAATCATGACTTACCTGTACACGGCGTCGATGAGCTGCTGAGATAAGTTAGGAGTTTGGCTTATCGCCGGTAGGAACTCTTTGGTCTCGTACTTGCTACGTATCCACAGTTCTTTCTCCTCCCGACTCGAACCAGGATTGGGTTTGGTTCGATCAGGACGGACGTTGGATTCCCATACGGAATTGGCCAGATCGTTACCCATCGCCATCATTACTTTGAGATGGGAAGGTCTAAAAAAACAATTTTTGCTGATGAAAATCTATATAACTATCAAAGTATAATATATTATATTATTGTGTTAACATTTTGGGTATACATTTTATTTTATTTTTTTTTGTAAGTTTATAACTGAATTTGAATATTTAATTTAGAAATATTCACCAATTTTTTAATGTATACCATTAAATATATAAATAAATGTATAACACTCACGGCCATCCATCTAAGTCGAGCGACCGGACTTTGGATATGTGCGAGCCCAGGTTGCGGTGTACGCCGGAACACTCGATGCACATGAGTATTCCTAGATTCAAACTGGCCCAATCGGGATTCGGGGAATTGCAATCAGCGCATTGACCGTTTCCAGGCACTCGCGTCCGGATGCTTTGCACGTCTTCCGCTCGATTATAGGACGAGCCGAATTTACCGCCAACATTCACTTTGATGATCTCATTGCTCTGTGGAAATAAAGTTAGGTATTTTTGATATCGGTATATAGAGTGAATACTTGAAAAATAAAAATATCTTTTGTAAATACATAGGTAATACTATTGATATAAACCATGGTTTGTATAACAATGGTAATACTAATAAACACTGACTTGTAATGAGTTGAGAATTTGTTGTTCAATGGCGGCCACCCATTCGTCTCGGTCCTCCGAGCTGTTAGCTTCGAACTGCCACTGTTTGTTGTCCAACGATACGATTAGGAATTCGTATCCATCGGTGTCTACAAGAGCAAACATTGTATTAATTTTTTTTCCTAACACTTTTTATTCGACCAAATATTGTTTAATGACTTAACGAATTATTTTTAATAGGTCATTGTTGTCACCACTATTGCTATCGATCATCGACGAATACCAATTTGAGATATAAAATATTATATCCGCAAGAGTGTTGATTATTATTTATTAGGTATCGTAAACAAAACATTAAATAATTCAATTCAATTTTGTTTAGGTACAGTGTATAGTATACACCTAAATTACTATAAACAAAATGGACGGATGCTCGATAAAAAATATTTTAATTTTTTTTTCATCACCTATATATAAGGACCATCCTAGTGTATACACTAAATATTTGAGCCGATGACCTTTAATTTGATTAGGTTTTTTTTTTTACTGCATAAAGGACTTAATATTCCACTAATCTTATTTTCAGCGTGTGTGCATTTTTAAATTACACGCACATTTCCACATTTTGAGTTTGAATTTGAAACACATTACTTTTTTAAAAACCACTTTGACTTTGAAAGTTTATTCCTATCATTAAAATTAAATTATTGAGAGTGAGTTAAAAATCATACGAATCAGTAAAAATCGTCCGAAATCAGAAGTAGCTTAAAAAATTAATAATTAAATAGTACTTAAGTATAATAATAAAATCATTGCATTTTAATAATTATTTATTTTATATTATTTTATCGTATCCATATATTTTCGAATTAATTTTGCTGATTTGTATGATTTTTAACTCACTCTCAATCACTCAATAATTTATATAAAAAAACTTTATAAGTCAAAATTGACTAATCATGTTAACTTAGCATTATAATTCCGATTTTTAAATTTTAACGTTCATGTTTACACATACTTTGGGATTTTAGAGCAAATATTTTGATAATTTTTAATGCACGAGGATGACAAGCGTGTTTAATGATGTGTAAGTGCATTCAATTTACAGACCTAAACTAGTTATAACGATGTTTTTGTATTTACATACCTTCGCACTCTTGGTTCTTTATGTTACTGCTCTTCATCCGTCTGTGTCTCTTTTTCACATTGGGTGTTTCAGCTTTGAGATCGCCGTTGTTCGCCGACAACGAAGTATTCGACACGCTTATTGTCGATTCATCACCGTTACTATAGAACAAATACATATACTTAAATTTTTGAAACAATTCGGTTATGTTTAGAGCGTATACAGAGCTGTTAAATTACAATTCATATCTTATTTTTTATAAAAAAGTGATTATACCTACACAAAATTGATAAACATTTTTAAAAATTGACATAAGTTGATTTGTTTTTTTAAATCTAACACATATAAGCACTGTAGCCATTTTTTGAATACAGTTATAGGGGATAATATTATTTTTATGTTATCATATCTGATCATGAATGATAAAAAACCTATACTTATACGTATAAGCGACACAGAATTGATAATTTAAATTTTGATTGCTTATCTCGCTTGATTTTAACATATATATGACCAATTTTGAAACCTAATTTAATACTTACATGTTAATTTCAAATTTTTAGGAAGTTCATATCTTTTTTACTGGGTGTATTCATGTCAATTAAAATACAGGTAAGTTACTATTAGTCCTGCATATCAGCATAAATATTAAGTTTGTTTGTATGATACATACAATTCTCAGTTTTATAATAATTCCTACTAATGATACCTACTCATACAACAAATAAATACAATAATTACTCACGCTGAAACGCCGTTCTTATAGCTGGGCTCCTTCAGCAGTTCGAATGCGGTGAGCATCACTTTGTCGGCGGTCCGTTTGTCTTTCGACTGGAAATTTGATATCGATATGCTTGACATATGTTCGGATATGCCGTTGCTGCTGCTGTGGTGGTGATGGTGGTTGGATGACGAAAGCGACATGATGGTCTTCGAGCCCCTGGGTTTTTGACCGGGCACCTTAACCGTGACGTACTGGAGCGATATCTCTTTGCCGTGTACGTCTTCCATATAGTCCTAAAAAACAAAATGGTATATGATATATATATATATGTGTATGGTTTATAATATATGCAGGAAAAACTCAAAAACCATCGTAATAAGATTAGCTGAGATATAGGTATAAAAATACAGAACAACGCTCTCATATCTTCCCACATGTAGGTAGTGGAAGGAAAACGAAGGTTAGCACACGGGAATTAAATTATACATTTTGTAAGCACAGTTGAAAATATATTTACATAATACTTTTTAAACACGAAAAATAAAATGTCTATACTCTATAGTCTATAGGTATTCAATTGTAAAATATAATTTATTTGTTATTACTTATATTTTTAAAATTTTTTTTTTTTAAAAGTCATTGTTGCACTTAATTAACACTAGTTGTTTGAAACGTTCGTACCTACACAATAATAATACAAGTATGACTAAAAATTCTATAGAATTACATTTTGTCATTTCGACCTGAAAAATAACACATTAACACTATCATGTATGTCCAACTTAAATTCAAAATCACGAATCTCGAATAAATTATAACAAAAAAAAAAAAAAAAATGAAATGAAATAAATTAAACCATCCAATGGTAAAAAAATAAGTATTCAATACCTACATAAAATATAGTTTAAAAAATAGGTGAGGTAGGTACCTATTAAACCTATTAAAAAGTTATTCGACAAAACATCCAACAAAATTATTAAAACACATTTACTGAAACCACTTATAACAAAGGCCGGCCACCTTTTTGATGTAAAACAAAAAAAAGTAAACATACATTTTTCACGGGCCAAAATTTAAATATACTTGCTTACTTTATTTTATTAAAAATAAATTTAGTTATAGACATATAAAATTTAGGTAACTAAAAACGTTCGAATCCACTGTTTCCAGTCAGTCAATACTATATTACGCTTCATGAAAACTGGTGGCTGATCGTACAGCCTTTTAGAGCCGGCTTTTCAGTAGGGCTATCTAATTTTTATTGCCCTATCGAAAAAACACCGCTGAAGAGCGCTACGATCAGCCACCTGTTTTTGTGAAGCTACTATAGTTTATGATTATTTGATTATTTTCATAATGTCCATTTTTATAGGCTATGTTAGATGAAGATGGATATACCTACTTTTATTTCTAAATTCAATAATATTGCGATGTTGATTTTTATGGATAAAAATGAAATTAAGTATATTAGCTTATAATACTGACGTGTAGACTAGGATGGTACGTCAGCCGCCCGTCGTCGCAAAGCGTGACGTATTTCTTCTTCCACTCTTTGTTGAGACCTTTGCTGCTGCGCTTGTATAAGTAACCCTGCTTGAGAGGAATAGCCCGGCCGCTACCCAGCTCACCGGTGGCCAGGCACCGGTTCTTGTCATCCTTCTTGGATGGGTTAAACAAGTTGGACCGTCTCCTGGTCTTTCTGGTAGTCGTGGGAGTGGAACTGGGCGTGGGCAAGTCCTTGCAGGGCACCGACAGCCCAATAGCAGAGCCAATTCCTCCACCGACGCCACCGCTAACTCCACCACCGTCGAACGCGGTTTTAGTCGATACATTGTTGTTGTCCAGAGCTATGGACAGCTCGAGCGGTTGTCGGTTCAGCGCCGACGACAAGTTCGACCGGAGCATCGACTCTTTGAATGCGCTGACTACGCCACTACTGCCGTGGTGAGAAGGTGACGCGCCGCCAGCGCCACCAGCGCCGTGTACTGGAGGCGACGGCGACGATGTTTGCGAGAATGTCCTCGAACCGCTGGCTGGAGATTGCATGTGCTGGTAGAGTTGGTGGTGTTGGTGTTGGTTTCCTGCGTACGATGCAGACTGTAAACCACCAACCGGGGTAGTGGTCGACGATGAGGCAGGCGTCGAGCACCGAGAGTCCGAGAGACAGTTGGTAGATGCTGACAGCCTCTGCTGGATGATTTTCTGGCAAGCTATGAACACATTAGGTTATAGGTATTCTATAATTTGTTTAGCACACATTTGTTTAGTAATTATTACAAAATATCTATTATTTTCTTACCGTCTTGGAACACTCGGTCCACGTTTAAACCGTACGTGGCGCACGTCTCGTAATACGAACATCTCTTTAAGTCCGCAGCCAACTTCCTGGCTCTTGTGTCGTCTATTACCCGAGGGTTCGTTTCACTAATGGCGTCTGCAGAAGAAAAACAAATTATACGGTTATTATTGCTATCTATAAGATATATCAATCTTGTATATATATAGTATGAGATATGGTGTCTTCAAATGTTATTATTTTATTACGATCTTTATTCTTAAATATATATATATATATAATTTTAGAACGAGCACGTTGAATTACACTATTAAGTTTACACATAAAACATCGTCGACAGTCGAAAATGTAAAAAGCTATTAAGTTCGACTCAAAAGACCTTTCTTTTTATTACGGTGGTGTATAAAATAAATGTCCAACAGTATAATGAGATACGGAAAACCGAGAAATTCAAGCATTATGATCAGCTCATAGCATCATTATGCACCCCAACATAAAATCCTGAAATGTACATACTATATAGGTAGATATTTTATATTTATACTATTTTGCATTAAATTTGACAAGACTGAATAATGAGTAATATATATTATACTGCTGATTACAGAGACGCTCGTTACAAAACTATCGATCCTTCACAAAAACAATCGCGATACGCGTACATGCGAAATTTCTAGAGAATATAAAGATCGTATAGGTATCGATTTTTCCAAGCAAGTCAAAACCCCGGGACGATTCGTACACACAGCTAATACTACACGTGCGCATGCCGCTAAAAAGTTCCTGAATTATTCATATAATATATTATATATACTACGCTACTCGTTGTACGTTTTAGGATGATTTTTTGATGAATAAAGAAACCGCGGTCGTGTACATTTTTTTTATCCGAAACACTCTTATAGTATGTGGTCTCCCCTATGCGGGAATCGAAAAAAAGCTGACAATGCGACGTCTATCCTCTCGAAAAGTGAAAACCACCTTCTTGTACACTGCAGCACTCGACACCGAGTCGCAGCACCAATTATACATTGCATACGGTGTGACGCCTCGTGCACAAAACAATATGATTTATATAGGTATATAGACATTTATAGGCGTGAGTACTCACCCTGTGTGCCGACTAAAATCAGCGGTATTTCGGCCGAGTTTCGATAGTGCGCCATTTTCGTGTAATATCCGTACACGGCGTTGAAGCTCGCTTCGTTCTCCAGGCTGAACACGAATATAACAGCGTCCACCCAGGCGGTAAACTGAAAATAAAGAGTATTAAAATTATTATTAATTAGCCAAATAAAAACAGCGATGAAATCCAATTGTTGCGAGGAGGTTGTAATAACATATTATATAATATTATCATCCGCGAGGTATTAGGCACCTACCTAAGTGTATTATCAGCGATATGTGTACGAGTAGTGAATCGTGCTCAGTGAGATAACAAAATATATAATAATACTACCTATATAAGATATCACTGCGAAGAACAGACACCTTGCCGTTTCGAGAGCAGAAAACGAATACTGTGATAATACGCGATCGGCGAAACGTGCGCCCTCGTCGGTCGCGGTCGTTTCAGCACGCGCCGAATCGTCGAAAGCGATCGATATGACGCGTAGGAGGGTTGTTATTATAGGAGGTCGCTTGGGGTTGACGATGACACACCATGAGACGAGCGTGCGACGGCCGTCACGGCGCGTTCGTTTTCAAGGACAACGGGCCGCCCCGTCACGGGGACGGACGCATAGGCAGGCGATGGGCGGAAATTTGTCGAAAATTCTGTGAGGGGAGGGAGCTGACTGCCAAACCGTTTTTCCGCTACTCATTATAGCCACCATCGACAATGACTCGACTGTCGAAATCACTCTTTATTATTAATATTGTAATATATACTACACGTACACTGTATATATCCGATTTAAATAATGTTCAGATTATTAATATCAATTACTGCACATCTATTTTAGGTGTATGGTGAAACATATCACAATAGTTTACGCAGATACGTTTAGATAGGTAGGTATTTCTAATACCTTACTAATATGTATGTATCGTAAATCCTATTTCTCACCTAATCTCTAAGGGTTTCTAGCATCCTAAAACCACACACTTTTGATGTCGACACCAAGAAGGTCAATAAACTACAGTCGCACAATTTATTATTGTATAGGTATATATGTATACCTAAATACCACACACGACACACTATATTTTTGATGTTTTGATTTACAGAGAAGTTGTCGGATAGCATATCACAATAATCATGCATAAATCTAAAATTGATTTTAGTCCAGATAAGGAGTTAATTAGTAGGTTTACATCATGATATTATTATATACGACTATGGTGTATAAACGTGTGCGACGTGCATTTACGATATCGATGTTTATATATTATATATAATATATATATGATATATACTTAGTAAAGTACAGGATTTAGATTCAACGCCTCTAAGAATAATATTATTCACAATAAATGTCATTATTATATTTATAATTGATGCGACAATAACTGCAAATATGTAAAGTTATTGGATAAAGAATGAATAAATCATCAAACAATCATTGTAGATTTTAGCGGAAGTACCACGAAGATCTCTCATTTAGATGGTTCCACTCATTAAAACTTTTGAGCGGCTAAGTACCTCAATCCTGCCTAATTTGTGCCGTAGATTACTTGTAGTCATATGTATGCATATGGAAGCTTTTACAGGGGAGGGTCAGAACATTGCGTAATCACAAACGAAGTCCGTTTCCTTACGCATTACGCATATACGCAAGCGTGTGTAAAATCAAAGAGCGTTTGTTATTGCATTTTACATTTGAGTGCTTCTAAACATCTGCGTATATCATAATATGTCTATGACCTATAATTTATGTATATCTATACTTTATTATACCTTCTTTTCAAACGATGAACGGAAGAAAAATACGCAGGTTAACATGCGTGTTAGGTTAACATTGTGATAAGTATGCCGTATACAAATTCCGTGGAATATATTTGACAGACGACGAAGAGAAAACGATAAAAATTCAATAGATCTTCATAATTTATACTTAATAGTTAATAGTATCTATAGTATAGTGTAAGAAATACGATTTTTTTAGAAAAAAAAATAGTATTTACGTTGAAAGCAAAACAGGCGGGTTGTACACTGTCACTCTTACCTCTTCCCTAGAGCAGCTGAAGAAACTCGATGGCACCCACAATACAACCACATATTATAATAGCAGAAGGGACATGTAACATAACACGAATATGTCACTTTCAGTGTGATTTGTAATTATACCGAAGACATAGGATTTTGTACGCCGACGATGTATATAAAATGCATTTATATACAGTCTGATCCCTTTTAAAGGTAAGACTAAATAATTCTGTCCAGTGACATCGGATTAATATGTGGTTTTCGGGAGGGTATAGGGAATACATAAATACACATTTCTTGATGATTTTTACATTTTTAGATCTTTCCGTGTGCGCATGCGCAATACAACTTGCATTTTTTTTAAATAGTAAGAGGTGTTTTGAATACCAAATTCGGATATACCGAATTTTTTTAAGTCGATTTGGTCCTTTTTACCATAGCTCTAAAATCAAAATTGACCAAATGGCAATTTCAATGAAATACTTGCATTACATACGAGTTTAAAACTTGTAATGACTTTCAATAAGTACATTTGAATAAATGCTAAAACTTATCAATTATAATAAGTTATTATTGTCAAAATTATACGGACATTAAGATAATATCATTCTTAGCTCACCATAAATAAATTTGGTTTATTTTAGTAAATGCTACAAATAAAATAATCTTAGAGATTACAAGTAATTACACACTTGTATCATGAAAAATAACAATAAATGATAAAATTAATAATTTAAATAGAAACTTTAATGATAGAAGTTATGAGAAATAAATCATATCAGTTTGTTTAATCTTTTCTTAATAAATGAACTAACATTTACGTCTAATTGAGGTTAATTAATTCCTCAAAATTAAATTTAAATGATTTTAATAATATCTGCAAACCTACGGAAATAAAAAAAATACTTAAAATTTCATAATAATTCGAAAAATTCTAGTATGATTGTTGAAAAATTCAATAATTTTAATCAAAACTTTAACTGTTTGCCATTTGGTCAATTTTGATTTTAGAGCTATGGTAAAAAGGACTAAATCGACTTAAAAAAATTCGGTCTATCCGAATTTGGTATTCAAAACACCTCTTACCATTTAAAAAAAATGCAAGTTGTATTGCGCATGCGCACACGGAAAGATCTAAAAATGTAAAAATCATCAAGAAATGTGTATTTATGTATTCCCTACACCCTCCCGAAAACCGCATATTAATCCGATGTCACTGGACAGAATTATTTAGTCTTACCTTTAAAAGGAATCAGACTGTATATTATACTCTAGTATAAAGGAATTCGTTAAAAAATGACAAAACACAGTAGTAAACTCCAAAGTCTATACCTATACTTATGTAGGTATAGGTAATCGATAATAACAATAAACACAATTTATTTAGTACATAGTACAAGGTTATACAATATACATAAACCAACGCTGGACACGCCTACTTATTTTTAAGGTAATCGATTTTTACTAATATTAAATCGATCGGTGTCTCAATTTGTGGGCTATTTTATCGAATAGGTGGATGTAGTATGTATGACGTGTGTTGTTCGAATCACAAAGTAATGATTTCGAACAGATATCGGAAAAATATAGGACCACCGTCGCTGACCGTTACCTGCGTCCAATTTAAACAGCTGAGAAATACGATTTAAGCGGTAAAATCGTGTTAGGAAAATGTATAGTTTTTACAATGTACGCGTAGATATTAATGATATTTTCGCACAGGCGTTTACTTAATAGTATCGTAAATAATAGTAATATATTAAAACGTACCGTACAAATTCGGCATAAAATCGCGCATTGTCTGTTGGCAGAAACAAATTTTACCTCCTCCCTTTTACGCGGTTTTAATACGTTTCTAATACGATAAGACATATAGGTATTATCACGCAGCTCGTGTGTAAAATAAAACGCCCACTGGAACCGTAGATGCACGACAGCGCAGGGGAGGAGATGTATTTATCAAACGAAAAAAATATTATTATTATTGTTATTAGGTATTGTACGTAGGTAGGCATACCGTATATAGGTACACACCTTGGTACACATATACCTACTTTGAAAAGATGACAAAAATAAATATAATTTCGATTTCAGTGTCGATTGTGTACGTACAAGACGTACCTATAAGCAACGACCGTGTCGGTTATTATATTTTTATAAAACTGTATAATATGTATACCTAGTGTATACCTATTATAATATGTACATAATATATTTTGACAGTAAGGGGGAGTATTATTTATTTGTATATCCCTTACGCTCATCAAAACGCAATACAGCGAGCGTTGTATGCATAACATATAACATTATAATATATAATATATACCATTATATTACACTCGACTGTAGAGTAGCGTAAAGTTAAGACCATTTATCTTTTTGGTTCGTTTTTATGCTGCATTTTTGCGAAAACACATGCCTTTTAATTCGGATTCGGATTTGGATTGATTTATTGTACTGCAAATAACAATAATTGATTTTAAACTTTTAGTGCCACTTATAAACAACTGCTATCTATAATCTAAATAAGTGAATAATAATATATGATAGTCAAAATAATAGCTTGATTGGTTTTCGCGAAAATTATAAATATTCAAATTTTACTATACAATATGGAGTATATAGTTATATTTATGGATATCAATAATCATAAAACACTTTAGTAGGTAGTATTTTTACAGGACGATTGTTTAAACACTAATTAGCTAATAAAATGCAATATAGGTATTAGGTAGGTATATAAAATATGCCAACAAAATTAATAAATGAATGATTTTAGATTTTGTTTACTTAATATTGTATTTTGCAGTTGTTCCAAACATGTTCAAGCGTTTCCTCGGTATATATATATATAGGCTAATAAGTTATAAGTATAGGAGGCACTGTGACAGCATCATATAGTTTGATTTTTAAACGATTAGTCTGCAGTATAGGTATAGGTATATAACTCTCATTAATTGATGTTTTAAATTATTTATAAACGTAGTTTAGAGTTGTTGACGGGTTCATGTTCAAAAGAATCACCGCTCACCTTGCGTGTACGGACGTCCGAATTGATGTATAATCATAAGCCGTCGTTATAGTCACGCGTATAAAACATATAATATAAAAAAGTTTTGTTAAAACATGATATAATATATTGTGCTGCGAGGAAGACTATATAGATAAGATTAAAGAATCACTAAAGAATTGATTCACATTCCACTGCACTTTTTCTTCTATCTATAGCATAATCCACTTTAAAACTTTTGAAGTATGAAAAAATATTTCAGAGGAGAATAAAAAAAATGTATACTTACCAAACATACTATCAAAGAGAACAAATAACAAAATATGATTTCGATTTCAAATCAACTCAAAAACAAAAACAGTGCGAAAACATTATCGCTTATTTGATTACGCAAATATACATATATAGTGATTATACACACTATACGCACGTTCCATTTCTATAGTACAAAATCGACATTAAAATATAACAGGTAATATACATATATGACAGGTAGGTAATCTATAACACAACAGTTACAAACGTGAATTTTATAATGACACACGTGCGATATGCATTATGTATACAGGGTGCAATGAGATAATATGATTGAATTATTTTGGTTGACAAATTAAGAATAAATATTCAAAAAATAAATTTCCAAATCCTTCACATACACCCTATATATATATATAAACATAATAACATATATGGATAATATTATAATGTAGGTGTATAGTTGAACAAATTGTAATTGTCAACAGCTGCGTCGACAAACCGCGACAAACGATTATTATTACGATTGCCACACATATTTTGGTATAATATATATGATTTTATTATACACGCCACAATTGCGCACGAGAGTGTAATAGGCGATAATTCAAATGGCGCACGACACGCAACCATTGCGCGAATTGCTACACGTCGATATACATAATATATAATAATATATACAGAGTGATTCACCAAAAATACTCATCCCTTACTTTCTTTCTCTAATAATTAGTTAATTTCAATTCAGATTTTTTGGAATTTATAAACAGTATACTTATACTTATGGGCCATGTCTTAAAATACTCGAATTTTATTATACATTTTAAAAAGTGCCCGGTGCAGATGATACCAATTTCGTTTTTTTCTAGTGAGAACTTCCATGTTTTTCTTTAAATTATAAAGCAAATGATTTATTTAAATGGTATAAATAAACTAAGTATATGAATGAATAATTTACTAAATGAAAAATTAGGGTTAGCATGCTTGTTAAATCACTCTGTACAATGTATATGCGTGTTAAATGATTACAATATTCGTTTGCGTTTGCCTAATACACGCGGTGCGAAAATATAGCAGGTGCAGTATTATATAGTGGTATACAATTATTATACACAGGCGAAACAACGGAGCCAAAGGAGTCAACAATTTGTTTGTCATATATACAAATATCAACATATTTAGTATTTTAACGAAATACAATTTACTAAAGTAGTATTATCGATTAAACATGAATTAATATAGTTAGAGGTACTTATCTACAGACAATGGTAATATTAAGATAAAATCAAAAACAATGATATTGATTTGATATTTTAATCTATTGTGGCCGAGATATCATGTTTAATATACGACCAACAGGCAACAATATTACTATTTTGAAACTTAATTATTCTAATTATTGTAAATATATTATTGGTGAGAGCGTTTTTATAATATTACACTCCGGTAGCGAATATACTTGGACTTTCTTCCTTGGCTGAACGAAGGCGCACTGCTGCAGACACTAGGGTTCATTTGTAGTATTGTTAAAAGGTAAAACTGAATCTTCTAAACTAAATGTTTCGTATCAGCTTTACTTTGTCGTTTACCCGATCCTCTGCTCCTTTTTATGTTCCATATGCCACCACTAATTATTAAAAGCCGCTAAGAAGACTATGACGAATGTCAATGTGAACCCAAATTTTCAAACTTAAATTATTTTTATTTTTATGTGTATTTATTATTATTCAAATATTGTTAAGCTTATTTACATACTATATTTATATTTTGCCAATGTTAATTAAATTAATTAAAAATTGCACATAGGTACTTTTGTTAAAAAGGCCCAATCCGTTTAGAATATATAATCACTGATTCATCAAGTATGTATTGGTATTATTATTATCTTCAGGAAACCAAGCGTGATGAAGTTGCAAACATCAGGATTTGAATAAATACATGATGATAAAATGGGGGCATGCGCATGCTCAACGTTAAATCATTCTTTAAATGTAGGGCAAGACTGTATGTATATATAGTCGTACAGACCGCACACTATATATATATATTATGGAACCATGCGTTATTCTATATTAACCATTATTTGGAAAACGTGCAATATATATTGTGTACACGCGCGTAAGTGTATATATAGTACCTACATACACAATCGATGGCGCATAACGAAACGGGGGACTTCCCGGAAAATCCCGAAAGGGTCTCCGGAAACGATGTGTATCGGGTGAGATTTGCGAAGAAACTTTTTAGAACGTTATTATACGCACGAGCATCTCACAGACATATAAAATATATTATATATATATATATATATACTATCATGATAGAGAGAGAGAGTGAGAGAGAGTGGTGTCGTGCAGCAAGCAAACCTCTCAAGTGGCTTTTTGGTTTTTGTCAGAGACAGTCCGAATATATATGTAATGTGTTATACGATTTACAGAGATTAAACAAGTCCTAAGAAAACGGCAAAATAATAGTTTCCGAAAATCGTATCGCGAAGCGCCATCGTTGCAGTCGCCTAGCATCCGTGTAACCTACATACATATATTAATATATTATAATGTTAAATCACAACTGGCAAAATATATGCTTACATGCGGGAGAGTTTTAAAATTTGTTTATACGGAAAGAAAAAAATAATTTACCTTAGAGCTGGCGGTATGTGAAATTCACTCACCGGTAGTCGGTATGTGTTTACATACCGGTTTCTGTCGGTATACCGGTATGGTAAATACCGTAAATTTTTTCGGTAAATACCGTCTCTCAGATAAATACCGTGTCTTCGGTAAATACCGTCTCTTCGATAAATACTGTTCCTTCGGTATATACCGTCTCTTTGCTACTGAAATAGCACGGCCACGTAATCGGCACCGCCGTGCTGCCGTCGCCGTACCGAAGAATACCGGTATACCGGAATATTGAAATACCGGTGACTCACCGGTATACCGTAAATACCGCCAGCTCTGCGGCCGTACCGAAAAATACCGGTATACCGGAATATTGAAATACCGGTATTTCTAAATACCGGTAGTTCCAAATACCGGTGACTCACCGGTATACCGTAAATACCGCCAGCTCTAATTTACCTACCCATATATTATTATGTTCAGCTGCGACGGTAACGACGTTATAATAATATATCATATAATTTTGGAGGCTGGCACACGTACGTTTCGACAGCCCCATAATATTTTGCCAATTCTTTTGAAAATAAATCCGTACAAATTAATAAAAATTCTACACTAAATATTTATGAAAAAATAAATTTTTAAATCTTTATGGTTGGGGAGGGGGGCTGAGGAAAATTACGTGGCTGACACATTTGTTTTACAAAATTTTAAATAAATACTTTTATTACCTATCTACTGTTTATAATTTTGAATAATATACCTATATCTACAGCTTATCAAAGTTAACAAAATAAAATAAATCATACTACATCATTGTAACTATTCATATAATAATATGTTGATGGATTTGACCATGGGATAACAGCCACTATGCAGGTTTTGGGGGCAGCACTGAACTATGCGTATACAGACGGCACCGTAACCCAATTGATGCGTTATTGATCCGTACGGACGCAGTTTTTGCCCGGCCGACTATCTATGCCCATGCGACAATAACTAATCGGAGATTTCCGCGTTTAGGTTGTTTATTTGTTACTATGGGTAAGTAGGTATACATTACATATTATCACACATGTTATTTTTCACTTTATTCCGTCACGATTTTCCCTTCGATCAGCGCAAAACCTATAATACCATTAGTACGTTAACTGCATCATCGTTGGGCTGCAGTTTACATTATTATCATAAATCATAATATTATACAAAACATGTAGGTATAGCAGCTGCCAGCTAGTATAAATCTTGTTAGACGTCTACAGAAAATCACGGTAAACCTATCCATGTTTGCATCTATTAACAGTTAATTAGTTATAGGAGGATATAGTTCAATGACTTATATTATATATTAACATTTAAAATATAATGATATTTTCTAATAATAAAATAATAATATTTAAAAAAAAGTTAAACTAAATTTAATATTATATGTTATATAATATATCTATCAAAAATAATAATGATTTAATAATTGAATAATTCGTGAAACCAAAATTTACAAAGAAACACTTGTGTTTTTATTTTTTTTTAATGATTTATGCGCGAAGATCTATCACTGCATGCAAATCGGACGTTAAAATATCAATAGGTACAAATAATATTACAACATCAGTTGCAGAGTGATATATTATATACGCCATAAGGGTGGAATAAATATATAAACATAACACATTACTATATTTACATTTTACACACAGGCGCACTACCCACACATTATAGCCGGTATAAAAAACAATAAAAAATAAAACCATTGTCTAAGAAACGATTTCGACACCTTTTGTGTGGCGTGCTCTGCCGACGTGTGTGTGCCGGTAAGGAGGATTAAAATCTTAATATAAACGTCGGATTAAGCTCATTCGTATATGGTGTGGTGCGTATATATTATATAGGTGCTAAAATGAATATGATATAATATTACATTGCATTACTTTTTTTGTGTATGCTCTATAATAGGTGTGCGCGCGTGTGTACATATATAGCGACGAGGTGTAATATTCTCGCGAGGAGGCAACGTCCTTCGAGCGTAGCAGGAGAGAAAAAATGATTTCGTCGACGACAAAAGGTCCGGTCGAGTGTGAAGCGCACAAAAGGCTCGTCGTCTTGCGTCCAAAAAAAAAAAAATAATAATAATAATAAAAACGGTCGTCAACGATTAGATAGCCCGGAACTAACGGACCGGATGTGCGTATACATATATACCTGTGCATTTAGAGTATACTGCAAGCATATAGACAGGGTCACCTATGGGCTCTCCCCCTCCCATCGTTGTAATCGGATCGTAAATCCCGAAAAATTTCAAGTGGATATAAATATATATAGCGTGTAATATTATAGTAATAATAATTCAAACCAACTGGATACACATCATATTATATTATATTGTACCAGTATATATTTAATAATCGAACGAACTGTATGGAATTACAAAGGCGTCGGTAATCTCGAACGCGTTGTTCTCACGGAATTATAAATAATATAATTTGTGAAATGCACGTTAAGTTGATTTTTTTCACTAAAATCACTCTTGTGCGCGAAATCCGTGAACTCATCGATTACAATCGATCATGCGCCTTATTATTATTATTACTCAACCGAATTCACCCCTCCCCCAAAGAAAAAATAAACTATGTAATTGGTATAATTATAATGTATATAGGTAATAATATATGACCGGCGATGCGTTTTCCTCGATTCTCGAGCAATCTTTTTATGTTTTCTCACGCTTTCCATTTTTTCCCCACGCACCAAATAGGTACACACCCGTGTACGAAATGATCTATTTACTACATGCACTATAAATTTGTCAATTTATTTTTGACATACATATCGAATATATATATACTATTTTTTTCTAAAAATTATTTGAAGTTTAGAAACTTTAAGTTGTGGTCCACACTACAATCCGTTGTAATATATTTATTGAATTATCTAGTATTAATACATAATCGAGATTAAAAAAAAATACATTCTGCATGGGAGATAAAAAATACAGATTGAATTTAAAATAAAAAAATAAAATTTTCGGTAATGACTATTTTAAAATTTTGCGTAGCTATTGTAGCAGTTCACATGGATCCACACTGAATACACTACGCACAAACGTCCATAGTATGCTACACATAATAGGTATATGTATATTATATATAATAATGTGCTCACACAATAGACCTACCTATATATACCTCTACGTATATATCTTTACAGCTTTACCCGGTATAGGTACTTTTAGAAAAATTCCAAGTAATGCACGCCGCGGTGATTTCTCACCGTCAAACTGCGATGTTTCACGACCGGGTTTGTCATCACTCATCGCCAATAATAAATATAGCCAGAGAAATACGCAAAGAGAGTAAAACATGGTAGGTAGCAGCAATAGCTTGCTATTAGGTACAGAAACCGGAGATGGAATGCGACAGGAAACAAAGATGACAGGGACGCGTTGATGCTGTTAAACGTACATATATATTATATAATATTTTATAAATTGTATGACTATACAGGATATATTATGTATATTACTATTCTTTTATAGGGTATTTGACGATTTTACAAGTGTGTGAAGTTAGCTCCACTCTTAGTCTTAATTACACCGGACAAATTGTAAGTTGTAGAACTTAAATTTTAAGTAATTGTAAGTCGTAGAGTTTAATTTGTATATAGAGAATTGTCAGTGTATTTTGGAATTTTTAAGTTTATCATTTCGAAGGCATAATATGCGGGCAAAATGAACCGCTTACAATTAGGTACCTAAAGTTTAAAATTTCCCAGAAACTAAATCTATTCCAAAAATTAACTTAAGATTCCTTACAAATTGAGCTCTACAACATACATTTTGTCAGGTGTAATTTGAACGAATTGGGAGAGGAGGGGCTTCACATAGATCGATTCAATTTTACACTGAAATTACATTTAAATATGTTATAGGTAGGTACTGTCCTAAATACTATCATGTATACTGTATATAAATAAATTGTAAAAAATAATGCACGCATTGTCGACGTACTTTTGCCGCAGTCGTCGTCGTTATGTACTTAATAATATTCGACAGGCTATATGCACCGAAGCAGTATGAACACGCGTGCGCACACTCGAGACGTAAACATGTTATACGTATAGCGATGTCACAGTGCGGCAAAATACAATCCGTCCGAGACCTTAAAACGACGAGCGTGTCGGAATCGAAGGCGGCGGGGTAATATAATTTGCCAGAAATCGCCCGCGGAGACGAGACTACGAACCCTCCGGAGACGATATGGCTATGTAACTAGCGGTATGTAATATATGTATACGTCGTCGTCGCATATATATTATTATACTAAAAAGGTGGTATACTACGCACACATATTCACTGTACTGCGTTTACGACGACGGTTTATAGTGTGATCGTTTGTTTTGTACATATACAGGATGATCCATTCGCCCGACTGCAATAATTTTATTTAATTACATTTTAATTACAAACATTTAGGCTTCAGATACTGAGTATGGTTATATTAATTTTGGCAAATGTTGCCACACCACTCCACTCGTCTTTATAACTACGAAAATTAGTGTGGCGAGTTAAATGTATCATCCTGTATACGTGGGACGAATGACAATCAACGGCAGACGGAATTCAACGAGAACGAACCTTTGAGGGATGACGTTAAAACTACTATTTTGGGACTATATAAAGGAACGCATTATTTTATTCTTATTACTTATTGGACGACAGCGGAAATGGCTAACGCAATAACGCAAGCGCCGTCTCCATTTTATAATACGTTTAGTCAGACCATTGGCGACATTCTGCGTGTTCAACGGGCGTAGGTAGGTATATAATACAATACCTATTCCTGGGCTGGGTTTTATGTAGACGGTCAAATTATTTAAATCACCTAAAAAATAAGACTGTATGTGCAAAATTTACATTTGAGTGGACTTTTTACTACGACCACCGTCTTTTGCGATGTTTATATATACACTTATACTACTACGCCCCTCTAATAAAGGCACTATTTGATTAAAGGGCAGACCACCTAAAGCAGGGCTGCGATAATTTGATGCAAAAAGTTTTATAAATATTCAAAAATATAATATGTAGAAGGTACATATCGTGATTGCGTGATTAGCTTGAAGGAAACAAAAATAATAATGATTTAATATTCATTCGTTGTAGGTACCTATTAGCATTATATTATTAATTATTATATGGGTCATAGTCGTCATACCTACGTACAAAATGAAAAAAGATTTATTTTTTAAAGATTTAGAAATTGCATGACTCCTCATCACACCAACAAAAAAAAATTTAAAAACCACTCAATAATTTATATAAAAGACAAAAATATCACGACTGTTTGATTAGAATGGACATAATAATTATCACATATGCCATAGGTATATTTCGTTTGTTAAAAAAAAAAAATAATAATAACACAGTATGCGCGAGCGTTAAGCATAAAAGAATCCTTCGCGTGGAATAGTTAGTACCTATACCTATATAATATATTGTATAATATGTTGACGAAATAATCTTCGCGGAAACCTGAACATATGGGTACCTCAGTTATCCGTACATGTATCTACACTATAATAATACATATAACCAACTGCAAAAAACACCCGTCATTTTCACCATGTCCAATATTCATTATTATACCTTTATATAATATAAAATATGTTTATTTTCACAGCTGCGACTAAATATAAACGAGACAGCCGATCATAGTTGCTGCCGGCTGTATCAAGATCAACGTCATTGTCACCAATACATATACAAATACAGAATGATTCTTTTAACAGTTAACACTAATTAGGTATGTACATCGATATTCGACATAAATAGGAGATTTTTAAAATATTGTTTTTACTTAGGCAATTCAGTTAATGTCAAATAATATTTTTGAAAAAATTATGATATTTTTACGACTTTTATCACTTTTTAAGTGTTTTACTTTTTCGAATAACAGCATACATTTGTTGTTTCATATTTCAAAGTAGTATATTTTTCTGAGAATTTTTATGTAGCCATGGAGGTAATATGTATAATAATTGAGTATACAATTAGTAGGTACCTAGTTAATTAGTTATAACTTAAATTTGTTTAAGGTATATGAGCGAATTGGATTAGCACAGCGAGGTACCCTACCCAACAAAGTTACCACACACAATTCCTTGATAAAATAATGGTCTATTACTACGCTAATATTAAGTAGTTCATGTATTAACTTTAACAAACAATATAAATTTAAAAATATAATTTTTTTCTAAAACAAAAATACTTTTTGAGATTATAAGTATTTACTGTTAAACGAATCACCCATTATACAGATAGGCCGCATAGATATCGTCTATATCGTATACCTATATATTATATGTTTAACAAATCTCAAATATATTATAAACAGTACCTTAATAGTCCCAAACAATGGCTCACGATTTGTCAATTTAACTTTGGTAAGCCTATTAAGTCACTACCATGAAAAGAGTAATCAATCCGGTCAAAACTCAAAGTACCTAACTATAGGTACCTATATAATATAAGAAAATAAATTAACACAAATTATGCCAATCCGCTAAATCCGGGCTTACCGCTTCCTTTTGAAAATTACCCGTGGGAAGACCTCAATAGATTACTACGTATAAGTCTGTATTGCATTTTTTATATCACAGTACGTTCTCGATTATATACCTTACAAATATATTTAGAAGTATATTATGTAAATTTATGATTTGCGAGATTTCTAAAGGCTTTATATTATTATTATTTCTATCGTGGAGTCTTATATCATTAATATATTACATAAGAATAAATATATAATATTAAATATACATAATTATACAAACAAACAGACAATGTATAGTCACAATAGGTTATTACTTATTTGATATCAATTTTGACAAAATTACATATATTATTGGTCGTTTTCGTTTCCAATTGCGAGTCCGTTCTATAGAAACTCAGAAGCATATCTACTTTATATATTTTATGAAATGAGCGTGTATTTAATTATGGAATTTATTTAATAACAATATTTAGCAGTACAACAAATATATTATGCATGTTGATATACGGCAGGTAATATATAATGGTGAGCGCATGGTGTAGGGCTTAATATTTCGGTGACACATGGTAGTGAAAACTCGAAAATCAATTCTATAACGATTGGAATTCAAAAGTGGAAAAAAAGTGAAACGAAGTTGTCGTCCGTATATTAAATGTAATAGTGTTTGTGCCACGTGCGCGTATTGTACATCGTATTTACTATTTACTATAAATATGATCTTGACGATGTGACCAGGAATGACGTTAGAGAGCGACGATAAAATGTCGATTCCCTCTAAGTTTATTATATAGGTACAAATATTAAATGTATCGGTACATATGGAGCAAACTAGATACCACACCAAACGGTTTTCCAACTATAATGTCGCAAAAAGAAATTGAAATATTTTTATATACGTATATATACTACACCTATTTGTACCTTGTATATCAGAAACGAAAGGTCACATTTTTACGACTCTTTGGTCGAAGAAAACTTTACATACGTTAAAAATATAACGTCCACGATTTTAATCGATATGTTAGGTGATTTTTCACACAACAATGCGTAAAACATACATACAATTTAAGTGAAAAAAAAGAAGGAGGAAAAAATGTTTTTATGAAATTTGTGGAGTATGTATCTACACTAAATGTTTTAATATGTCCCATTGCAGTAATTCTATTAGGTTCTTTAATTTTCATAGTTATAAAGCCAAATAGTTTTCTAAAAATGTTGGTAAATAAATACCGAAATTTGAATAAATAGTTTAGATCACTATATTATATACTTACACTAAGTACATTTCATGTTTATTATAAGTGAACTTTAAATGGTTATAAATAAAAATAGATTGTTATCACGACTCGTTACAACTGTATTTATAAACCAAAATCGAAAAGACCATCATGAAAAATTTGATTTAAAATATTAAAAACCATAAATTGAAAATACTTTATAGTTAAATTAAAAACCCAAATATTGATCGATCATCAACAATTCTTTCACTATATATAAATGCAACTAAACGACAAACAGCTAGCACGTAATCAATTGCATGCAACAATACAAGATTCTTAAAAATGGGTATGCTATAGGAGAGGAGTGATAGTTGAAAGACAACGCATTAGGAAATGTTTTGCTAGCTGGAAAGTGGTCTCTCCTATAACGTATGTCGTACTTGGGATTTTATAAATGGTTTTATTGATCAACGGCAATCACACGATAACTCAGAAAAACAGACTGCTGTCGAAATTTGAACGCTTCGAAGTGAACATTCTACACCATACAACAGCTGTATACATAATAAATAAATATTTTAAATATATATATATATATACATGGACAGAAGCAAAATAAATGTAAATAGCATTTCGACGGACACTTTGGCAGTTCGGCGTGTACTTTAAAGAATATACACATATACTGTGACTACAGAGTGGTCCATTTAACCGGCAAAACTATGACTATAAATAGGTTGGTTAATTTCTCAGTAAGTTTTTGCGATTTTTTGAGAAAAATAGAATTTTTGAGAAAACACTGTATTGTTTACTATTTATATTTTTATCATGGTGGGTTACAACTCTTTTAAGCTGCAACATATATTATAATTTTAATTTCATATTCTAGAGTAGAATACTTTTTTAAAAATATCGTATAAATATATCGATTATCGGACGACCTATAATAGAGTGTCTTTTATTAATAGGCTTTTAAAGCTCAGACGATTCGAATGAGGTTATGTCACTCCATACCGTTAAGTCGCAAACTTTTGTTGCATTATTGTAGAAATAGAAAAATTCAACTAAACCGTTAAAACTGGTCGAGAAAATAATATTAGTGTATAGCCTGCAGTTATAAAGATCAATCTATGTGTAATGTGGATTTATAACAGCGGAGAATATACATATTTTGAACTTGCACTTTATTTGGGATCGATCGACAATAGCGTGACGACGAGTGTACAGGTTAAACGTTGCAGAGTTCGGGATGTAGTGCAATAATATAATTTATATATTATACATCCAATATTATATAATAATTGGCTAAATGAAAAATACGAAGGGTTGAGTGAAACGTGCACGCGAACGTTTTCATCGAAAATAATGTTGTTATTTTTTTAAAATGCGAAAATCACATACGATTGATCTCGAGTGTCATAAATCATTCGACGTCACTAAGCATGATAATAAATATATATATAAACGCAGTGTTTGTGAGTATAGTAATGGAATGTCAAATTCTCGCATATAATAATATACCTAATATATAACATATTTTATACGCAGCTCGTTTATCGCAAACACTGGCCGATGTAATGTCACGATAACGGCTCGAATTTTATGATTAAACGCGTGTGCACCACCGTTTTCGAAGATAGTTTTACTACAACCGATTTGAAATATTATTAATCCAATTTTGTATTTGGAATAAATTAAAAAAATACGATTCACGTGTACAAAAACGACAAAAACAATATTCTATACGTCTATTATAAAGCGAGTGAAACATTAAAATAAATTTCCAATATAGTCTACAAAACTTTCGTCTAATACAATATCTATTTACTTATATATTATAAACGTGAGTATATATAAAATATATACTATATTATATATAACCGTAAAACTGTGTACTCGCTGATCTTTCATAGGATATTATATTATATCTCGGAAGCTAAATGGAAATCTAAATAAACACTTAAACTTTGTTACATGTCAAGTAAATCCTACTTGAATATTGTTGCAAGTTATATTAATTTACATAATATTCAATTGTTTGGCATATACGTGTTCTTGAACGTTCGAGATCATTATAACGACTTCTAGTGATTTTGTTATTTGAAGTTCAAACTAATAATACAAACTTACATATTTATACATTTTCAAGTCTTTGGTATAAAAGCTTTTAAGAACAAATACAATTTATTCGACGTATATTATAAACAATACTGGTGGAAAGTGGAGGCTTAATTAATGTTAAACGATTTAAAGGATGTAGTATCCTTGGGTCTTACGGGGACGTTATATATTTTCAACTTAAAATTAGAAACTTTTAAGCTTACGTAGTCATTACTTATACAAGGCAAATTATGTTCGACAGAAAAAATAAATGACGTTGGGGTGTATTCTACGACAAATTCCAGATTACAGAAATCTTTTGTTTGTCGTTTAAAGTATTAAAACACGAAGCTATATATATTATAATAATATATTGATATTTTTACTACCTATAATAGATTGTCTTTTATAGTCATAAATTTATAAGCACATGAGTCTTTAAGTATATGTCGTTAAAGCAAATTTTAACAAGCATTACAACAATACATAGACACAAACGAAAAGTTTGACCAAAAAATAACTTAATAAATTATAATGCTAGCGGTTAATTAGCTACCTAATTATTCTACTCTATATCGTAGTTTATACATTTTTAACATATTTATATATATTGGGATAGTTAAGACAGAATTTTAATGACCATGTATACGATTTAAAATAAAACGTACAACGAGCTTACCTACTTAACTTTATCATTATGACTACTTTTTTTTCAATTTACTATTATTATACAATAAGTGTTAGCCAAACACACTCAACCGTTTTTCACGATGATTAATTTTTAATTATGCGGAGAGCGAAAAACTAAACGGCCTCTAGACAAAAACGTCGTAAAGACCGCTGCAGTGCTTTAAGTGCGCAGTTAAAAATTAGCGAAACATGTGCAGTAAGATCGGCGGTGGAGGTCATACAATACCGTTCTTAAATGTTATTACTTATTAATTATTAATTATTATACACAAACGGTTTACGCTTTCCGCACACGTACGCCACGCGTATAAGTTAAAAAAAATATTATAATTACTTAGTTCTTAGACAGTTTCAAAACAATCTAATAAAGATGGTAGTCGGCGACGAATGCTGCAGCGGCTACGACGAATTGAACAGCTGTAGTGTATAGATATTACAAATGTTGCACTTATTGCGTGGCAAATAAGTCGTAATAATAATAATAATAATAATATAACCCCATGCTGATAAATATAGGGGAGTGGAAGCGACTAAATTACTAATACGTGTCGTCTGTACTTTCTGAAGTTGTCATGAGGCAGATTTAAATCATATTTTGTTTTTGTTAGAATCCGGTATTGAAACTTTTATTACTAAACACGTATAATATAAAATTTTAGGTTTTAAATCTTAGACATTTTAAACTTGAATTGTTTAGTTTATCAATCAAATTAATGGAAATCAAGCTTTTTAGCTGCAGCTTTTCAGAATTTAGTATAAGCTATAAGTATATTAGTACAATATATTGTTCGAATGCATTACGTAAGTTGTCGGAAATTGAACATTACTAATTGATATCACCTATAAGAGACTTTGAACACTCTATTACAATTTGCATATATACATTGCAAGATGTATCATCTTATTAAAAATTAAAAAGTCGATACCGTTCTCCATAACATCGCACGGCCGTTGTAATAATTTGTTTGGAAAGTTTTAGCGCACTATAGAAGATTATTTGTTCGTGTATACATCACATAATAATATATGTGTAATATGTATAATATATTATAAAATGTTCACACGCCTCACACCCCCAGATACTGGGTTCAAGAGTGATAGACGGCATGTCGAAAGTCTCTGCAATGGATTATAAATATAATATATAAGTCAAGATATAATACCTACGGTAAAATGGAAAATATTTTATAATTCACCCAGACCCAACGAAAAAACAAGATAATATTTATCATATTATAATTATTGGGTAAACGGCAGCAAGGTATATAAATAATGGCATCAACATAATATATTATATACACACAGAAACACAGAAAGGTTTTTATTTTTTTTTGACAACTTATAGTTTTTTCCTAGAACACAATTATATATATATATATATGTACATAGGCATAAAGCCGACACATATATTATACGAAGTATCAATATTTAATTATTCCTACGTAAATTACCAAAGTTAATTAAAAAAAAAAGATCTAAAGTATAGTTTTCATAGTACTTAAGTAAATTGAATAAAAATGTACTTTATAGGTAGGTACTATACATAGTGGTTTACAACTATATATATAGATAGTATGAATAAGTAAATTACACATAAAATATATCAATAGATTATATAATCACCATATCAGTATCGTAACAGTAAATATCATGATATAGTTTAAATAGACGCTGTCGCCGTAGGGAAAACTTGATAGTAGTACTGACACGAAATGTCATCAACCATCTAGATAGGGTTTTCGCACCATAAAATGTGCATGCTAGCTTAAAGAGGATTAGAGGGCATGTGTTTCACCAAAAATTATTTTTTTAAAACCTAATTGCATATAGGGAATTATGTAAATACCATATAAACACGTATTTTTTTTTTGTACACAGGTTATTAGTTTTTTTCCACTGATAAGGAAGGTACTGGCGTGTTTTCCGATGATATATCGATATGCACAACACCATGAATTTTTAGATATATATATATGTGCATAGATAGAATTCCACACGTCGGAAAATCGCAGCCGCCCGTCGAATTATCGTTGCGTGATTGCGTCGAATTTAAGAGCAACCGGATTTCCCCTCTACTCCACGCAATAACGACTACTTCCGCTGCGAACACGCCACCCCCACCGCAAAGTAGATTAATGTTTTCGGGCTGTTCGTATAGTAAGTATATACATACACATTATAATAATATACTCTACGACTGTTATATCACTGTTTTATTACAGTATGTAAACTAAATTTCTGGACACGAAATTACAATGACGACGACCCGGCCCAGACGATCATCATGATGTATATTATAATTTATAAAATACAATTACTGTACGACGATAAATATCCGGGGACATGCTTTACACACAATATGCGCATTGGCGGAACTTGGTAACATTTTAAGGGAAACGAATTAAAGACTTTTCATGTAAATTACTAAATCTATATTCTAAAAAACGTCTTTAACGGCTAACACAAGAAGAAAAACTGATTATTATATAATTTTCGACATAGTAATCACGATTTTGTTACGATTATAATCGATACCTATACATCGTATTAATATTATGAAATGCATTACAACCACAGACCGATGTAGCCGGATCCTATGAGAAAATAATCGTCGTCCAATTATGAAATATAAGTATACAAACTAACCTGTGATTCTGGGGAACCACCCTCGTCTCGGATCAACAACAGGTGACTGTGGCCGTCCACAGATATCTCTTTCTTGAATCGACCTCCTTCCGGACTCTCTTCTTGCATGTACGATCCAGTCAGGTACCTGTGAACCAGCGCCGATTTTCCTGACGATAGCGAACCAACAATGCCCAGGCGCAAGTCCGGAACTGACCGGGACAACGTCCATTCTTGGCTGTTTACAAACGAATCTATGAAAATAAGAAAAACAAAAGTTTGGAATTAGTGTATAGGTTTAATTGCTTAGTAATATAATATTTCCACTTGATAACTGTGATCTGTGTATAAAATTATACTGTACAACACATAGTATTATACAGCGCACACTAAAGTCTAAAATATATTATAATATTTCAACATAAACTGCATTATTAGGTAAGTACTTAATTATATTATAAACGTAGTTGGCGAAATGCCGACAGTTCGATTATTAATAGGACGAGCTCATTATTTTTTAATGGTTCTCATTGCTAATATTAAGTATTTGAGTCTCGTGTAGTCATGTTAATTATATATTATAATAATCTGACTAAATTTTAAGACCAAACATTTTATTCGTGTATTCGTTATTGACTTAAACCATTATTATTAGTTTATACAATCGTCACAAATATAAAATATTACAGTTTTATTTTTTTTTATAATAGTGTAGATCGATGAGAGAGACGAGTATCCAATACAACTTACGATTTATCATACCATATTATGGTAGTTGGATTCATGTCGACACCGGGCAATACGTCTTTGTAATAAATTAAAATCATTTAAACGAAAAACCCGGTATTGTATAGAATGTACATTTTTAAATGTATATTGTTACAATCAAAATATAATCAATTATTGTTAGGTAACGAAAATAAATTCAATATAATCAATCGAAATAAATAATCACAAACTGAAATAGGTTTGTGTTGAAATGATATATGAATACAATAACGATATAACATTTTTTTAATTTAAAATTTTTTTTTTATATAATTAGGTTTATTACAGCGCAGTTTCGTTTGTATATTAATTAATATTTATAACCTTTAGAAAACGAGCGTGTTTGCTGCAGCGTCAAAAAAATGTCTGCCCCCCCTCGTCGATTTTAAATAGCAGTCATTATAATATTTCTGTCGCGTCGTTTTTGGAAACCAATCGATCATTTGAAGTTTTTATGCCACGCACCTGTCGTGTTTCCATTACACACGTCAAATGTGGGTCCTACCACAATATATTATAATATGCGTGTATCCATCATTAATGTTTGTAAGCAACGAAAACACGACCCACCTCGCTTACGATATTATATCATAATAATATTATGTTCTGATACAATGTATTAAAAACCGTCAGCTACACGAAATCGAACTGGCGAAATGTCGTGAGAGAGCCGAACGGCGAATGTGTATAAAAAAAAATACATGAAAAAAGCTTACAGCCCTCTTATGTAACAACACTATAATGTTATATTATTTTGTATACGTTAATATTATAAAACAATACAAAGGCTCCACGCTGGCGATCTAAATCAACGCTGTAATAATATACTATAATATACATCACCATATATTTATTATAGCTCCCTTTGCCTAACCTTAGAACACCAATGTGCTGCATCTGAATTTTTTTTTAGAGTGATAATACACAGTCATCGTATATTATTGCGTAACGACAATACCCGTCCATAATACCTACACTAATATACGCTACATTAAAATTATATCAACAATTAATTATGAATTGTTTTGTGTGTTTAGTACCTACTATGGTCTTAATAAGTTTAGGTTTCTACAACATTTAAAACGTATAAATATTTAATATATTGTACATAGTACATATAATACATCATATTTCTTCACGTATCGTGAAATTATGATATATAAATAATATTATATGTGATAAACTGATAAATATGCAAAATGTGAAATCTAAAAAATTTGCACAAAAAACCGGTCAACTAATGACGAATGTTAAGTATAAGGTGTATAAAAACAATGTATAAATAGATCATTTTGCGAATAAAACGTTTTGTTGTGAATGATAATAAAACGATGATAATATATAAAATAGATAATAAAAAAAAACTCAAGTTGTGACAAATATAAAATTAAATAAAAAAATTAAGCGATAATAGTGAGTTATAGTGGATATAAAAATTGAAAAAAAATATTAATACAATTTTCTATAAATAATACATAATAAAAATTTCTTTCTCTATCTTAATTTTTATTAGGTAACACATTTTTAGCTCTCTCTAATATGTATTTCTTTTGATTTTCTTTACCATAATATGCAAATATCGATCATTATTATATTTATGAGTGTAAGCTGTAATCTGGGAGCTGTATAGTGATGAAGAGAAGAATTCATAATATATAAACTGGAGATTACTAAACGATATAAAAAAAGCCTTAACGGATAGTAATAAAAAAAAAGATATTAAAAAACAGACTGTATTTATTTATATACATAAGCTAAATTGCACCGTAAACGAATTTAACGGACGGTAAATACAAAAATAATATTAGGAACCTATATAGGTTTAATCGGGGATTAAGAATTTTTCAGAGAGAAAACTGTCAAAACGGATACGTAATAAAATATATAAAACAATCACCCGCATAATATATAATATATAGGGCAATTGCAAATTATACCATAGGGGTTAGCCTTGTGCGTAGTGTGTTGACAAAACGATAATAACACGACGACGTCGGACTTGCGGCATCGGTTTTCCGGCAAATTGTCATGAATAAATTAACTGCGTGTTTAACGGTGGTCGACAAATACTACCTACCTATATATAATATTATGTAGGTATATAGGACGATGGACGCTATGTTTGTAATACTAAAGCAGGTATATCAGTATATATTATATATTACATTTACATAATATTGCGTCTTACACTTGCAGATGCGACAAACCGCGATTATCGAAAGAATATATTTATGACTATTGAACGATTACCTACTAAATTATTACAATTTGCATTAACACCGCACGTCACAGCAGTAAAATATTTATGGTACGCTCATGTGACGATCTTGGAGGAGCTTGTACTATGGGGCCTAAACCCCTCAAGCCCTCAAATAATTCACAAGTAACCAAAAGTATTACAAGTACAAATACTTTACAGCTTGTGACAAGTGCTCAAATTTGAGAGTACGGGACGCAGAGGTGGGGCATAAACCTTAAATTATTTTTTTTAACAAAATTAAATAGAGAAAAAAATAAAAAACAACATATCCTTGCCACAATTTATGGAACTAATAAATAAATAAATAGTTGCCAGTGGATGTTTTTATCTATGCACTTTCGGTTTTATTGGAATATTATTTTAATTATAATTATAATATACTTATATATATATATAATAAGCAAAATGTACTTTTTTCTATGATTTTAATTGATTACTTATAAATATTTTTTTATATAATAAAAAGAGGGATATTAGTGGTGCATAGTCTCCCATGGTTCTAAAGTGATGAGGATACTATTTTTTAAAAGCAAACACAGTTTCCTACTTTTATTTTATCGATTAGAGCACCACTAGTAATATTGGAACGATTTGTTTTTTTCTTTGGCCATAAGCCCATAACTATCTCATTGCAAAAATGAAAAAAGTTAAGTACAATTGGCACATATATGATTTTTTGCTGTTGTAACTGTATGTTAAATTATTATTAATTGTCATATTTACGACAGAGGGAACAAAACTATTTAAAACATTGGGAAGGGTGTGTATTAGTTTGCTACTTAAAAGCAAATTTTATTTAAAAATGAAAGCCCTCTTAAAATAATTACGACTAAATCTCAGCTTGCGCAGCCGCACGTAAACACTGGTTCGACGACGTCAGTTTGATATGCGAAATGTGGGACGTGTAGTCGAACCGAAATATATTACTTAATGCGTAATAATTTACAAAAACGGTCGTTGTAAATACAATTCCAAGGACAATATAATAATAAATAAAAGCGCGCGAAAACGTCATCAGGAGAATGCAGGATGTTGTACATCTATGAAAAGTTACAGCAGATTGCCGGTAAAATAAATGATCAAAACGGTATATAAGACGACGACGTTATAAATCATAGTTATACATAATTTTATGTAGGTATGTATATAATAGGCATGTGCGTGAGCGCGTGCCATCGACGTCCTATTATAGTATTGTATTATACCTATATTATATAACTCGTTTCCACGACAGAAACTATATTGAACATAACCTTTTTATGTCACGAGTATACTTATCGGACCAGATCCGGTGATGCGAAGTTATGCACGCGCTATTCTTTACACGGTGTCCCTATATATATGTGTGCAAACGGACAAGAAGAAAATTCGGGCTTCATACATTACGCGGAATGATCCTGCAGTACGATGACTCTGGGTCTCTGCAGGCTACAATACTATATTTTAAAGTGTTTTTTTTAATGGTTTTTTTACAGTTTGAGGTATTTTGCGATACAATTTTACGTTTTTATTGTTTGACCAAAACATGGGCAGATAGATGATAAATAAATACTAATACGTCATGCAAAATCGTTTTTAGAAAAAATTATTTGTTCCCGATTATATGCAATTAAAAGCGTAGTGTTTTAAATGCTTAAAATATAATTTATATATTTTTAATTAAAAAAAATCTACATTGTGGTCAATTTGCCTGTAAGTTGCAGGCGGTGTCGATCTACGTGATACGGAAAATAAAAGGGTGGAAAACCGAAAAAAATCACTGTCTTCACCGATACACCTATCTCAATGTTGAACTGACAAGGGATACCTCGCACACACGCTCTTATGGGTAGTACTGCACCCAGATTGGACTATGGCTGGGTGCGTCGAAGAGAACACGAGGCACGCGGATTGTACACAATAAGCGTTATAATATAATCGAAGCGGCCTCGCTGGCCGCTAAACGTGTACCTACACTTGGATATATTTTGTAGAAGATTTAGGTGTGTGTGTGTGTGTGTGTGTGTGTGTGTGTGTGTGTAGAGAACCGGTTTCTTTTACAAAAAATCGTTGAGATGCCGGTTCCGCGCCAACGTTTTTTTTTTTTTTGTATTAATACTGACCAATCCTCCGGCGGCGCACAAACCGCACGCGAACGACGATTTCTCTCTCTTTCTCACACACACATACATATAGACAACAGTATTATACATAAAGTGGTATTCTACATACAGTATAAAGTATACGGTATACCCACGCGCGCTGCGTTTGGATTTGAAAAATAAATAAACGGTATTTTTTTGAAGTACGTCCACGAACGGAATAAAAGAACTACGCGACTGGTGGGACATATAAATACAATAATAACAATAAAGAGTACTCGACTAAACCGTATGCAGAGCATTATGTAGTTCATAATCCACTCGTGTTACCGGTATCACAGCAATCCGTTCAAAAGTTGACGAGATAAGAGTAGTACTGCAGGTGGTTGTTGAGTTCTACAAAAACAAAACGGACAACCTATTTTGTCGCGCAAGCGTCCTCACTTATGATATAATATATATAAATATATATAGCAGTATTATTTGTGAATAATATATTATTATTAAAAGCCACGTGCGGTCTAGTAAGATATTCCAAAATAAATAAAAACGTTTGCGTCGTCAGCAGCAGGCCAATCCAATATTATACAACACGTATGTCGTACAGTATAATACACCTGGCAGACACAGAGGACACCACATATTATTTAATAGATATACATGTGAACGGTTAGACTACGGTTTTGTTCACCGGTGAGAATGGAAGGGAGAGAAGAGGGTGTTATGGAGTATATACGTATATATATATTTATCAGCTATGTTTGTATATATACAATTCAATGTAAATCGCATCAATTTAATAGTTCAGAATAAAACAATTTATATAAACGTATGTAACGTTAGTATGTAATACGCATATACAGAGGGATTATTTCATAGCAAAATGCTTTACATTATTTCTTAAGAAGTATATAGCTAAAGTAACTTTTTTTAATAGGTTAAAATCTGCACCCTATAAGCATCCACTGCAGTTTAAGCGCGAGTATCCGTGAGTAATGATCATTTGTGATGTGCGTGTATGTGTATGGAAATTAACACGCTACGCGAGACTAAAATCCGACATGTGTGGAAAAATACACACAATATATTATAATTATAATTATTTGTTATTATACTACTACGCAAAAAATAAAGTCGTTTTTTGTAAATGTGAGTTTTCCAAAATACAAATACAGCTCGTTTGTTGTTATAATACACGATAATGGGTATACATAGTGTGTGGTAACAAGCGCCGTTGTCCAAGGTCATGTTTTTCCACACACATCATATATCAAGTATCGGATGACGGAAACGGATAGACAATAATAGGTAATCATAATATAGGATTTCGTTTCATTGCGGGGCGAACGCGGCCGCAAAGCCCCTGTATGTCGGGCGGCATACATTATATGTAAAATATATTATTACCCGACGACGGAAATCATCACTGTTTTTGCGAAATGTTAGACGAACGGACTAAAGATACTTAATAATATATATGCACATATATACGCTACAGGGCGAGTCATCCTGCGGAAACAGCCGGAAAGCAACGCTTCCGATTTTAGGGTAAAAAAATGTTAAACGCTCACCGAACCCGGCATATACGACAATCGCGTGGGTAAATTAGTATTTAGACTTTATGGGAACGATTACATAATTATCATAGAAAATATTAATTAGATCGATACTAAATATAACGATTTACAAGTTATGTATTTACGTAGACGGGTAGTCAGTTGAGTGTCGACTTCGTCAGTCGTCATCTATAATATGGTCGCAAATATTGAAAAATACCGTCTGCTTCACCGAGTCCATATGATTATCGTTCATATAAATGATGCAAACATAAACAATGCAAATAGAAATAATGTACCGTTGTCATTAATAAAATCGGAAGTCAACGCGTATTTCGCTGAATACTCTCAAATATAAGCGACATGAACGATTAAACCCAGAGAGTATTCTATAGTCATGATGCATGACAAAGACAAAAAACACAGTTGTATAAAAAGTCAAGCAATCTTCGAGTTTAGTGAATGACTAAAAAAAAAAAACTGGTAGAAATTCAATCAAATTAAAAAAAAAAGTATTAACATTAAGCGGAAATCTACGAACGTGGCATATCAAACACCAACTACAATATATATATTACCTATAGTGCATTAATAAAAATGTGAAATCGGATTTCCGTCCATCTGCCGGCTGCCGCGGCGGGAAACGAATCAAGGTAACGATATTAATAATAATTTCGCGCACACAATGATTACAATTAATAATAATATTATGTAAGTACGCCGTCTGTAGGCTATGACAATATTCTACAATAGTATAATAAGAATCGTATTTATGACGCGCAGTGACCAGAGGTTTAGATCGAAATTCCGTCCGGTTATGGGCTGTAGAACTGTATAGGTAGGCGTAATATTATATAGTTTAATTAAGTACTATAGTCCGTGCCACGAGAGTACGCATACGGAGGTAGGAACATGAACAAAATATAAATCGCATAATATGATAAATTTATGACACGTACCGATAAAACTAAAAACCACAGTTATTGTAAATTCGAATTAAGCAATTGATTCAGTGACGTGCTGACGTCTCAAAATCTAGTCGTAAATATCTATATCTATATACAATGTATCCATGCATAATATATTTTGTTGTATTTATACTCAAATAACTGCACACACAAGTATATTATGTAAGTCACAACTGGTAAATATAATAATATTATCAAAAGACAGTTAAAATATTGTATTATGACAAACGATATTTGAAAGAAATTTTAATATTTGCATATCTAGTATAGTTATACTATTATTGTGCTTTTAAAAAAAAAAAAAAATACAACTTTATTGACATTATGTATAATTGCAGCAAGTAGAATATAAACACGTTGGCCACTCCTGACGACATTAGCGATGAGTAGGTATAATTTTTTTAAATATTATTTAAGGTACGCGATTAATTGTTGTTGTTTAACCTAAATGTATAAATATATAAAATTGATAAAATAGTTTATAATAGAACGAGGGGACTGATTTCATAATATAATACCTATATAAATATATATAATATAATTGTACTTAGTATATTATACTTAAACAAAAATGTAAATTAAATGCTAAAAGTTTAAACACCAATTTAACATTTTACATGACAGTCTAATAACCATTGAAGTAGAAAGTAGAAACCTTAATTATAAATAGAAAAAAGCGTTTTTAATTAATGTTCACCGAATTATTTTACGTTAATTAATAGCCTTTAAGTGATAATATAATAATAATTAAATACTAATTAACTCTTTCATTACTTAAGTACAAACGCAAAAATAGGGGAATCTAATTCCTGCAATTGGCAAATGGCAATCGGTTTCATTACGAAACTAAATATTAAGAAGAGTGGATTACAACTATTATACACGTAGACATAATTTCTAATAGAAGTGTAGGCTTTGGAGTCTCCTCCCTCCACCCTCAGAACTTCACTGTAATTTAGCCTATCCATGAAGAACGGATTTAATCACTCGGTTGTGTTTGAAACTTCTAAGTAAAACGTTGTGGCGTTATAAAAATCATTGTGT
The DNA here is from genome assembly GCA_027563435.1 of Nasonovia ribisnigri. NCBI lineage: Eukaryota > Metazoa > Arthropoda > Insecta > Hemiptera > Aphididae > Nasonovia > Nasonovia ribisnigri. Next base: position 43,741 of record JANEHU010000124.1, read on the forward strand.
CGGTCAATATTCATTCACAACCCCTGGATAGTTTGCATGTATATATATATTTATAATATTATATAACTGCTGTCACAACCGTCTTATCGATCACGCGTTTGATGGGAGGGATGTTGTATATAGGAGAATATAATGCACCGAAGGGGCACGGGTATATAATATATTATTATAATACATACAGAGTGTTTACATCATACACAGCCCTTATGCCTCGAGGGCGCTTCACCGATGCGCAAGTACACTATACAGGGTCTTCAAAAGCTTCACAACGGTGTGGTGCAGGAGCTTTTAGATTAGTCAACAGCTGAGTTCGCACACAATAATATAATGATATGCGAACTCCACCTATTTCGTCACGTGACATTTGAAATACTCTGTATACGCCGTACACTTATATCACTATAGCCATATTATTATTATTTGGCTTTTAGTCCGCAGGCGATGAGTCACCTCGCGACTCGAACTACTGCCTAGGGGAGTAGAAGGCGACCCACACACGTATATAAAGACTATCCTGACTATTATACTACACTCGGCTTTTGTTCGTCACATATAAAAACAACACATAATAATATATAATATATACTCAGACGCACAAAAGAGAGCACGCGGGGCGCGTCAATTTAAGCGACGCGGGTAAAGGGCGACGCCGGTCGAGTGTGCATTATACGCATTGCGAGTAATAAACTTTTAAGTATATGCACATATGGTCATAACTGGGAGGGAGACAAAGAGAGAGAGAGAGAGAGAGAAAAAGAAAGAGAGAGAGGGGAGGGAGAAATTGTTTTAAAAACAAAAATGACGTATAACGACTCGATTTTACTATGTGTTGCACTTGTAATAATTAGTTGTTTTAAATTTATTTTTTACTTCAGGGGCAGCGCGCGGCGCCATCAGATATATACACGCGCATATATTATCGAATCGTCTCGCAGATTTTTTTTTATGTATAAAATTTGCATAACGATGTCTATTGTCTAGCTATATTGGTAGATGCAGACTACAGAGACCTCGCGTTGCGACTCTGCATACAGGCCGGTCGTCTATATACATACCATGCACAAGCGTACCTGCGGTTTTCTGATTTGAAAATCGCCTCGGTCCGATAGAAACAATTGTTGTTAACAACTGCAGTTTTATGATAATAATATAGCATAAATGATTAATATTTAATACCGTGTATATACGCTCCCCGTTCATGTATACTCTTAAGTACCAGTGTACCACAGCTACATATTTGATACTCAAATCTCCGAAACACCCACTCTAAACTATAACAATAATTTATTTCTCAAAAACAGCAATCATTAATTGCATGATACACAAAATAAAATACGCCCTGGAAGCTCATATTCCTATATGTACTTCTTAGCGTTTTCGACAGGTAAAAAATAGTTATTATTATAACATATAAAATATATAGGTATTAAAAGAAATTATAACAATCATTTTTGATGATAAACTTGAGAAAAAATAGATTAAACTAATATCATGGTGTAAATGTTGTGTATCAATCTATTTAATATTTATATACATCGGAACTTATACGTTACCTATAGTATTAATATATATGATATAATCAAAATGGTAATTATTTGATCCCTCCGATTAGTGTAAGACATGGTATTATAAGGTATATAAAGAGGTACGTACGATAACTTTCAACTTATAATACCTATAATAAGCTAAATAAGTTTTAAACATGTGTGTAGAGACAACATAATATGCGTTTATTAGGACTTTTTGTACGTAATCAATCAATTGTGCGTTAAACGAGTTCAGTAATATGCAATCCTGCACGCACCATTCCTATTTAAGTCTTCAAGAATTTCACCTTCTCACTTGCGTAGTTGCGTATACCAAACATAATAACAAATATATTATACCTACCTACCTAAATTAGATGCTACGCGATACGAGAGCAAGTGGTTAACGAAATCCGAAATAGTTTATTGTCATCGATTACAATATTGTTTCGCTAAAATATAAGTAGATTATTTATTTATTTTTTTAAATAAAGACGTTTGAAAAATGTATTTAAATTGTTTATAGACATGGTGTATCACAATGATCTGATAATTTTACTACTGAAATTACATATATTGCGTCAGATCTACGGGAAAAACGAATGTATTCTGCAGTGTAATATATATTATACGCAAGTTAACGTAGTTATACGCAAAATAATACTGTATAATGTATAACAATTTGCATGGTGCTGCACCACAACTTGAGTTCGCATGTAAAATATTAAATATACAACAGATAATAATATGTTGTGTAATATGTGTATATAGAGTGACCCTTAGTACCTAACTTAACAGACGCACGTGACCACGCAGCTATACGACGAATATAATATTATACATACGATCATGGAAGTGGATTGATTTTTAAGTGTCCGTGGTTGCAGTGACATTATCACATAACGTTATTAAACGATACGCGCAGCAGACTAGGCAGGGTGTCATTATTGTACACAATAAATATTAATATATACTTACAACTACCTACTCCAGCTACCACCATGCTTATAAAATGTTAAATTTATATTATAATAACCATTTGAATATATAATTCGTCTATAATATGTACACACCACCACCTCTGCACGTTTCTTTATTGAAACAAAGTATAACAATTAAAGGTTTTTTGAATTTCTTGTAGTTCACTTTTAATAACCATTAATATCAGTCACTTTTTATCGTAAATATGTTAACCTAACCTTGGCTTGTTTGTATAAAAAATTTTTTTTTAGAAACCCAAAATCAGTTGAAAGCGATTTTGACAAAAAAAATAACTTAACTCGTTTGCAGACACGCTCCAAAACAGATGAATACCTTCTAACATTAGGTTATTTATAATTATAATATTGTAAAAATGATGTCCTACTTGAATTCTGAATTAACTCCAATCAGCTGGACACTGATTAATTATTAAAATACCGATGACCACCATGTTTTCCCATATAGTTTATAAATTATCATTTTACATATAATATATATTTTAGGAATTTTATTATTTGGCATTTATACATTAGTACGTTGTATACAAAATGATAATAGGTAGTTCGCTTTATAAAATATTTACACGAGTTTTCTATAAAACCTGCAAGTTATCTTGAAGTGTTAAGAAACACGAACAACAAAATTTTAAATTCCCTCAATGTTTATACCCTAAACTATATAATAATGCTGCAATATTAATTTTTCAATAATATTAAATAGAAAAAGAGTCATTGCACAACGGGGACACACGTGTGTATACACAGGTACACGGGTACAGGTATGAGAGTTGAGAAATCGTCGACACGCTGCAGCCCATGGACAAACTTAATACGACGAACACCTCGATTTGCGGTTATTTTCCCACGACCAAAAAGAAACCTAAGCGAACCCCGAAATTAGTTTCAGTATTATAATAAGATAATGAGCACGCATATATACATGTACATTGTACACTATATACACAGAAAAGATATAGGTAATACTGAAATATATACCTAAAATTCAGATTTGGTCGGTTATATATATAGTATATACAGATGAGGAAAATCATTTTTTTTCTAACACGAGAAAAAAAATATTTGAAATTGCTAATACTGCCAACGATCGTTATAGGTTAAGTGTACCTACATACTTTTACAAGCAATAACGATCGCCTTCCAAAGCATCCAATATATTATTCCCTGAATAATGTGTATACGAATACCTATACAGTAGTAATTTTAGATATCGATTTATTATTTAAAAACGTTTAAATGTTTTATGTAAGATGAGGATATATTATACAGGTACAGTGTACATATTATTATAGTCATCGTTAGTCGGGTTAGCTATCGTTGAACTTTTAACGGCGCTGCTCGAATCGTATATAACTTTAGGTAAACGCGTTACTACCTATATTAATAATAAACTGAATTGGTTCGCAACGATGATAATCGATACATTAAAAATGTTTGTGTTCCCGAATTTTCTCATTGTTAGTATATATGTATATAGGTATACGCGTTAAAAAATACAAACGTAAAAACATGTACGGAATTCATTAGAAAATAGTCAGTAGCGCACATAAGGTAAACCTAAGGCTAATATGTGTATGCGCAAAAATCATAATAAAGGTATACCTACCTATATTATATTATGAAATGTTGTTCGAAAACACAGCGGACATAATAACAGTGCGGGTTCAAGAAAAACGAATCGTATATTTTGTTGATGAGAAACAAAAATTACCTTGTACTTTTATACATATATTATTATACACGAAACACGCGTATTTCGACGTGTGTATTGTGCCGTCTTGAAATCGAGAGGGTACTACACCACGCCGCCCAGTTGTGGTTGTTATTTCTTCGCGCCACCGTTTCTCTTCGCATATATCTTATACATATATATGACTTTCAGTTTCTCTGACCATAAAAAGAAAAAAAAACTAAACCAAAGTAAAAAAATATATATAATAATAATAATAAAAACACGACAGCAACAATGCCAGCAATATATACTTCACGACCTCGACTATCAGCCACCACCCCCTCACCACTTCACTCTTCACCAGGACCCGCCTCTCCTAGGTCGCACGCGTATAGTCATTGTTGTATGAATACCTATATAATATTATTACAAGCCACGCAGTACGTTGTACACACAAATATACGCATTATTAAATTACATGGGAATTATAATGCATAGGAAAATGTAAATGTTTTAAAGGCTTCGCATCGATTTAAGGTTTATTTTCATTTTGTTCTGTTATTATTGTTGCTAAGCTACAATCGTTGCCACTCGCTGCCTAAGCAAGACGGAACAATTTACGAAAAAAAAAATGTATACGCCCGTTAAAGAACACGATCGTTCTCGAGAAACCTCTCCCCGCTAAAAATAAATGTGAAATAAAAATAATGCAGGTAAACCGGATGATTTTGAAAATTTACGACCAGAATGCTCAAAGAGCGTGAGAGCAGTTCTATTCCTGTATAATAAACAGAGAAGAAATGACGGATATATATATATGTATGTGTGTGAGTGTGTGTGTGTGTGTACATAAATACGAACGTGGAAATAAAGGCGAAAACTTTTCTGCCAAAATCTCGAACAAATACGGGTGTAGAAAAAACACTTTTACCGCCCTTTCCTATACACCATCTATCTATTTTCTGCATCTGAAAATGCGTATATATAGATATAGTTTAGAATCCATGGGAATATACCCACACAATTACTGCGAGTCTTTCAAATTTCGTATCTCAAACACGATGACGGAAGAATTGCGTAAAGTTGTCACGATCGACACCCCCACCCCGAGATTTCGTCACACGAAATTTGAAAAACATCACAGTATATATATTATGTATTTACGCTGCAGAACTATTACGAACGACACCATGAAAAACTTAAATTTCGATTCTCGTCACGCGTATACACCTATATGTATCGATAGTATATTGATGCGTCTGTTTGAGAAATTTAAAATGAACGGTTAATTTTCTCTGAAATGAGTTTTGAGGCGGCGTATTGTGCATGGACCGGATATTATAAACATAGTTGACGGGCGGCAGGGATACAAAACACATAATATTATATTCATATACGTAAGAAAATAACGATTATTATTTATATGTGTATTACATAAAATACACGCAGTCGAAACGTGCAGGGTTCGATATAAAACCAATAGTTCCAACTGAAAAGAAAGGAATGGGGAGAAAAAAACCAGTGGCGAGACGCAAAAAAATACTACAGAGTGAGTTATATATAATGTATAATTGTGCGCGATGAATTGCAGGGTTCATATTACCATTTACTACCACAGCCTATTGTGTATTCAATACATTTAATGCGTATTATATAGGTATAATGTATAATATGTATAAATAAATGCGAAAGCGATCGCTGCGGTTATACGGTTTTAGGAACGCGCGTGCTCCTGCTGTTGCTGGGGACGGAATTAAAAAAAAAACTGTATATATACTTACCGGAAGTGGGCAGTTTAATGATTCGGCGCACGGTTTACAATCCGGAAAACGCGCAGCGAGGAGATTTTTTTATTTTATATATAGGTAGGTACTACCTATACTACATACGTATAGGTTGTTTATTATATTAGGCAGTATTGCAGATAGAGCAGAGTATGACATGGCGTAACTAAAGCTTTACACACAACACCGTGATATTTCACTGCGTTAGCTACCTCTGCTATTCTTGTATTTTATACTTTTTGAAATGGTCGAAGAGTGAAGAACTGCACTATTTTGGAGTTTTGTTTATTTAGAAGTATTGTTAATTGCAGGATTATGCTTGACAATATGAATATTTATTATTAGTTCTAATCTATAAATGTGCAATGTTTAAAAGACACAAATTATTATACCTAGGTAATATCCATAATTAATTTGGTATTCAAATATAGGTACCTATGCGTTAGTTATATTATAAATTATATACACTGCGGGATAAAGGAAGTGAATTACATTGAGTATATTACACATTATTTTGAATAGTAATAACTGATAAGCAGTAAGTTACACTAATTTATAGTATAATGGTAATACCTGTAGCGTTATAATACTTTTTGTTTTCTTCTTATATATTTTTTACCTACCCATTTAAAATCGTAACTGTGGGTTTTTGACGTTAGGCGTGTGTGTTCGAATACAAAACAGAAGGCCGCCAAGACAATGATAAATACATAATTCAACTTACTGCATGTATCATATCTACGTGCTTCTATCGGCATTCGGCAGCGAATAAACCGAAAAATACAACCCCCAAAAGGAATTGTGTGCTTAATATGCGCGCGTAAGCTTTTGAACGTCATATATATACTTATACAGTTAGACACATAAAAACATAAATAATGGACTGCAGCGCTTCTGCTTGTACCCATCATGTGGGACTACAATGTACACATACTATAACACTACATAAGTTATAATATATAGGTATACTTATATAAAAATAATAGATAATATATAGATATATGCGTGGTATAAACCACAATATATATGCACAGTGGCGTTATGATACCACGCCATAACCTCTCGCTGGTAACAATATTTTAATATAGAATAATATATTATTTTGACAACCGTCACCAAGGTGGGAACATAGATAGGTATAGCCACGAATTGTGGTGCATCTATACGTACAATGTGTATGTTGTACGCCTCTACACACGAGGTACCTATATACGTATGCATACCAGACAGTTATATAATTCACAAAAAATGTAAGCGATACGTAAAAATAACACATGGATTGCCGATTCTATTAGGTCTCGCTTGAAGTGCGTGGAGGAAGAATGATTGAAATCGGCCGACTTTGTGCGAAACAATATGCGCGTTAAGGCTCGCAATCTATCGACAACATATGCAATCTTTATGTAAGATTTTCCTTAGGGAGTACGATGATGGTCATGGTGAGGAAGTGTGAGGAGTTAATATGAGGTATGTGATTGTAGTCGAAACTTAAGTCATAAAAATATAGGAAAACTTTATATATATATATTAGACGAGGTGTTGTGTCTTGAGATTATCCTTCTCCGCGTCCAAGCCTTATAAAGAGTATAGTCGTACTAATATGTGTTTACATCGTATAATATAATAATGATTGGAACTAAATTATTTATCCTTCATTTGTGAGCAGTCAAACAAAATGTTGCCACCGATCTTCACACTCTATGAAAAACAGTATATACAGTAGCAAATACGAAGGGACAATGGGACGCATTTTTTTGCTGTTGCAGCGGAGTCGACGAAAACGGAAACTTCAATTCTGCAGTCTTTCCACAGAAAGAACTACGAACGGAATTTATGAACAATAATAATAAATGTCATATAGTAGTAGCTTCCTGTAAAGTTGAACTAATCGACCGTTCGCCCAAGCCAATCGCGAGTTTGTAATTATATATAAATATTATATACATGACAAAAGCTCTTCTACTCCGCTCTAATTCAAACTTTGTAATTCGATTTTAAAACTCCCGTGAAGCGGTACATACATAAGTTTATATATGTATTGTGTATACAACAATAGCAGCAGTACATAAATACGATTATATAACGATATGACCCTCTGCATAGACATGTATATGTACAAGACGACGATAACAAATTGCGCTCGACGGGGTTAACTCGATCATCGAGTCGAAATAATCGAATCTGCTGTACACAGAGGACTGAAGGGCGATTTTTTTTCATATATAAATATATATTATGTATGCTTTGCTAGAGTCAATAAAGTAATATGTTTACGCAATTTGATAAAAACCAACATATATATAAATATCATATCATATTATATATAGAGAATGCAACCGATTTTTAAAACAACCATTTTAGTTTCATAGTATCGTACATATTTTTAAGATTTACTGGTTCTTCAAAGTTTACGAGAAAATGTACACGACTGTACCTAGTATAAAATAAAAAAATTTACAAAAATACAGGAGGCATGGGAAAAATTGGACCAACCAAAAAACAGAAACAATTTTTCTAAAAATATAAATGACACGACTGCAATATATATATATAGGTATAATAAATATTATTGACAATTTTATTTGCAAAATATATAAAGACAATATCATACAATTACACGGCGAACATAGGGTCGCCCAAATATAACTTTACCCAAACGGCACTCACGCGGGTTCGTTCGAATATTATAAGCTGCACGCTATAACTGCTTCTGCAGTCACATAACACGTAAACTTTCTATTAACTGCAGAGTTTTGCACCATAATGTACGTTCGACTGAGGGTGGCACTACAATATTATTATTTTTTTACCTCTTTACACCAAATTTAAATAGTGAAAAGAGTTTTAAAAACTTAAAATATAAGAAATCAATACGAAACGGACCAAACAAATCGTATAAAAAATACTTCATCTACGGATAGTTTTTTATATCCGTGTCAGATAATTAAATATGTAATATGATCGAGTATATTATTAAATATCAATAATGCGGCGTTCAAAAATAATATAATCATAATTTTCGTAAATTAGACGTAAATCGGTTAAAGGCCCAAACCTATCTGTGAAATAAGTTACGCACCACCGTCCACCACTATACTGCAGGAGTCTGATAATAAAATAATATGTCGTACGTAGGACTTGGGTAGTTGCAGAACGCCTTCTTCAGGTATACGAAACATATACATAAATAATATGTACCTACCGTGCATGCACCCGACGCGAGTTTTTCGTGTGTACGGTAATCCCCACTTTCGGAGACGTCGACGACGCCAAGCCGATAAAATAGGGGAGGAAGTGGCCGCTTCGGCTGTATACATATATGGTACGCTGCACGCGATTCGACGTATATATGTATACGCGCGTAGACTGTTGGCGCCTAGATTCTCCGATACGATATATACAAAATAGTTGTTGCAACGATAGCATAATAATATATTTATATCCCCTTAATTTCCATCACGCGAACCAGCGCACGTTTTGAAGGGAGAAAAATAACTGAAAAAAAAAACCGTATACAGAATTTCCATTAAAAATTATTATTAGTATTATTATTAAACACGGGAGCTCCGACGCGGGGCGAAAATCATATTCAGACTGTTCAAACCTTTAAACTGCACGAGCCGTTGTTTGTTGTCGCGCCAAAACGGGGGTATCCGGGCGCCCCGCAGTTTTATATTGACTTTGCGCGTCGCTTATATTACTGCATTACAATAATATATATAAATAATATTATTGTACACACAGCCGTTTCCCGTGCTGACTGCTGGAACGGTCGTAAATCGATGCGTAAAAGTGTACTAAGAGGATTTTGACTGGCGCCGTTTTTATATACAGCCAGGTAGGTCAGTAGGTACTCAGTGATGTATACCAAGGGTTGTTTCAATCAACCCCCTATGGCCCTATAGTATTGTTTCTTAATATACATACTTCTAAACAATGTCTACAGTTTACCTTGGACGTGAAATTTTAGTTGAATATTAATATTATTTATTATTATACCTAATAGTGAACATAGAAACAATAGAGTTATTTAGTGTGATTTTATGTACACTTATTTACTAATTTATAGGTGGGTACTATACCTACATAAACTAAATGTAATAATGGTGGTTATATATGTGTGTGTTCACCTGCACTGCCCACTGAGGTATAGCTGATATATCTTAAATATGTTATTTTCCCGAAAATTCGATTTCATTCGGTAAATTCGTTATAAATTCAATTTCGACTGCGCGTATAATAGAGAATGTGGTAAATTTCACATAAACTCGATTATTCATTTTCATGTCTGGATAATATAGTATTATAGGTACCACCTCATTGTATTCCAAAAAAATATTAAATTTAAAAATACGAGACTTATTCTAGCCATCATCCCTACGCATAATTTCGAGTTTTCAACCCTAATTAACTTGTCACGGCGGCCCAAGTTACATGCGTGTATGATCACCCTCCTGCCCGCTTGTTATTATCTACATGAATTTCTAAACCTTGTCCGCAGCGACCCATTTATGCAGCATATTTTGATAAAGTTCCAAACGCCATAATATGCATGTATATAATAGGAGAACATATATAGGTACTCGCTACGAGTAAAACGGATTCACGATGACACACACTCATTTTCGCGCAATTATAATTATACGCACATCTGCGAGATTTATATAGGACACGTTAAATAAATATATAATATTCATGAAATCGTAAACAACCGAAATTCGTACAACGTATAAGCGTTAATATAATCGTGATACATAATGTGCAATAAATCGTGTTTTATTGTTGTGGCTGACGTCGTGTGCAGGGCGGGTGATTTTTCTTATACTGGCATACTGCTAACACTCGTTCGGTGAACTTTAGTTTCAAAAAGCATGTATAGCTGCCCATAAACTTTTTCATTCAGTTTTTTATGGTTGGAAATTTAGGACACATCGCAATTGACTTTTGGGTTTTAAACGAAACTAACGGTTTTTTGTATTAGACAGCACGTATACACTGTATCGATGTACTAGGCGAGCTCTATACCGCGAACTTCCGGTATGTCGCATATACATACACTATACTCAACGAACCCCTGCTCTTATATATTATACTATTTTTTTCCGAACAAACGTAATCTGATCACGTCGTGAGCATATATATTAACATTATACATATTTATCCATACCTACAGGAAAGCTTGTCGCCGTCTCGCTGATTTTAAATTCCGTTCACGCGTGTTGTCCAAAACATTTTTTTTTCTTTTCACGATGGCCTATGCCTTATGCTGGGTTAATAATTACGAAAAGGGATTAATGGTCAAAATCATAATATCATAAATTGAATACTTTAATATTGACCTAATAATTAGTGTTTATGGATTATATACTTGACATACTATAAAAGTTGCCATCGATTATGACAAGAATGTCAAACGGGTATGGTCTCTAAGGAATATATTATAGGTACACCCGGGAGGAGCATATGAATGAATGTATAATTTGTGGTAAAAAAAAAAACTAATAACTAATAAGGTATGTGACACAAAGCAGACGTATATGAATGCAAATTCAAGACGTTGCATGTAGACGGTTGTATATATGCCTGAGCAACTCATCGACGCCAATAGGTACTGCAGTTTTTGTTTTTGTTGTTTTTGGAGGGGTTAGCAGTTCAGTTCATTATATTATACATACTTGGGATAGAAAAAACACGTTTTTATTGTTATGTAAATTGCCATTTTAGTGTTACTCGTAATTGGGACGGAACACACGCTGTCGGGACTCGGGAGACTTTCTTTCAAGAAAAAAACGGCTAAGCGACAAAGCAGACGCGTGTACTACCGGTGCAGTGTGTTGTGTGTATTTATAGACGACGAATGTATAACAAACAAATGATTCGTTTATTCACATAGTATATTGCTAATTATCGAAAATCCGGAGAAAAATCGTCCATTATTCGGTTTTCTGCAGTACCTTAAACCGTAATAAAGGTCCATGAACATATTGATTTTTTTATAAATATTATTAATTCTTGGCAGCATAGGCCCTTGGGATTTACAAAAATTATATTCTTACATTACATACATACATTTACATGAGGAGACTATTAAACTTATAAATTGATTTGTCCCATAATGTGTTTATTAATTTTAAGGGGATGATGAATTCGAATATTGACTTTGTCGAATCTTGAGAGCTGCTAACTGATGCGAAGATAATATTATGTTGTGAGAGATTGGCTTTTTCCTTTACTCGTCGTAGGTATGGCATTCTGTAAGTACCTATATGTTTGATACTCCGCCTGACACCGCAAAAAAGTCATATTGGTGGTCTTATTTGTTGATTTTTGTTTTTATCGCGGTGTATGTCTGTATAATAGTAATTAATAATCAACCTAAAATCTCATATAATATACGCCGGGGTTCCCAAACTTGTTTGGCTCGCGGCGCCCTACATGAACCAAGGTTTTCTTCAGGGCACCCTAACTACTCCAAGTCATATCATGACTAATCATAAGAAATTAAAAAATTAAATAAAAACTAGTAAAAATTGTAATTGGTAGTATGAAAATAATTATTTATAGGTAATTTAAATTACATACATCATTTTTACATTTTAATTTACATAATCGTAATCGTTTCTGTCATCACTATCGTTGGGTTTTCAAATTTATTTTTGGACCATATAAAATCCTACGGCACCGCGGCGCACACTTTGGGAACAGCTGATACATACCAATTACACATTTAATATATATCGAGGAATATAAGTACAATATAATATTATAATACAAAGTGCCTGCACCAAACAATTCTCTTAACCTTTTTTCTCTCGAAAGCTGAACAAATATGCAGGACGGGGATTTAAAAATAATAAAACTAGGTATGACGGTAGGTATACATAAATACACAGTAGTTGGAACTTGGAATGCACATATAGCAGGTAGGTCGAGTCTTCCGGTGTTTACAAGTCGTTTCTTTTACCTCTAAAGTCCTGCAGCAATATGATGTGTTTATGCGTACATAGAATTTGTTTTTATTTGCATATACATAACTACATATAAGTACACCAACATACACTTTCGGCGGATAAAAGAATAACAATGTAAGAGTAGACGACAACGGATGCTGCAGGTTACCAGCATCGTGAAACGACGATAATGTAATAGTACTTACCTATATCTGTATATATACAGCCAGATTTTCTTAAGTAAAAACTAGAGATTATGTGTATATATATAAGTACAATTAAGTATGAAATACATATACCCTTACTAAATGTTCAAGAATTTCTCGGCAATGGTTTTTTTTTATTCTGCAGTATTTTTTTCGCTTTAGATTTAATTTGTTTAAAAGGTCTGGACAACTTAATGGTATATAAAGAATAATATCTAAGGGTGTACCTAGACGGGAATTTATAGGGACACCGTCGTATACATTTTGTATAGTATCCAAACGACTGCAACAAAAAGATCCGAGGGGGTCATCCATTATATCCTACTTATATATTTAATAATATTCATTAGGAGTTGAATAATTTTGGGGGACAGCTTTAATATTATTTTTAAAACAATAATGTTATTTACGGCCCTGAAATCAACGACGAAGGTATATAATGGTATACAAATACAGCATGATAATAAATCAGCGTTTTATGTTGCCACCAAAAAATACCAGACCCTCCTGCAGGTATATTATATAATACATATTTAGTTGGCGCCGTGGGTCATTTTTCATTTTGGCGGGTGAAACCACAGTTGCGCGTAGTAACCTACTACTGTAGGTCTACAGAAAACTACCGTATACGACGCTATAAGACTCCCTATAAATAAGTTATAAAAAAATTTAAAACGCAAAACCTCAGATTTGTTTTTGTTCCGATAAAGAATAACGTGGTTTTCATAGCAAACAAAATATTGCGCCGGCAAAAGTTTATGATTTGCAAGATAGAGGGGGGGGGAGCACGAATGTTGTTTCTTTTTTAAAGTTTAACACAAATATTATTATTTTAATGATTATTAGCAGATCGTGTAAAAAAGTATAAGGTTTGAGCCGATTACTTTCGAGTTTACACAACAATTAATGAGGGAAAATGAATTAAGTATTTAATGCACGACTGCTCAAACAATACCGCGGAGATTTGAATTATCTGAATGCAGCACAATATAATACAATTATAGCATAGTGTACAAATAAATAGGCGGAAAACGCGAAGTTTGATACACCGCATAATAATGAAAATAATAATAGGTATATCACGGCTGCTGTGGGAATATGAGGATGCTGGAATATATGTATATTACGTAGAAATATCACAGAAAACCTTATTTTTCATTTGGCTAATATGCAGACTAGATAAGATCAAACTTAACCTATAATTTAACCAGAATAATAATCGTTTGTCCCCGGAGAACGTCATTATTATTCCAGAGATAATGATATATTTTATTATTATGTGATGAAGTGGATCGCGCTCGTCTGTATATATATTTACGCTCCGATGCATGTACTTAAAAAAATGTATAATATATATTATAATTTTCAATCTAGAAATACGAACACGACTTGTCGATATCAAAATACGTACACCTTACAAACAATAAAACATAGGGTTACACGTGCGATTCGAAGGACGTCTATAAAAACAATTAGTTCTGGTAATGCAGGTTACACCGCGGCTACACACGTATAATGTATAATATATTATATCGGAAAATCAATTATGTTGAGGATTTTAAAAGTATTAGAAACGTTTCACTCGGTTGATTATACACGTGTATATACGTTGATAACACGTATATATGCATATATTTAGTAAAAATAACGACATAATATTATATTATATAAATATAAAGTAGGTACAAAATATACCTATTATATATAAAAAGTAATCTCTTACGAACAAAAACAAAAATATTGCGTTTATACTCTGCACAGATTTAATGAAACCATTTCCCCAAAATCACTCAGGGTGAATACTATATTGGTCAGTAGTACCTAACAATATTTATAATTGGTAAGTATCTAAATACATTTTTACTATAGCCGTAGATCAAATATTAATATTCGTAAATTATTTAATTATTACCTGATTTCCGTTTCTCCGCGATTACCAACGATTTAGACCTCTTCACCCGGAGCGACCGGCGTTTGAGTGATCTCAGAAATGACTCGTGGACTCTGAGCACCGTGCCCCGGCTCGAAGGCGGTCCCATTTCGGTCTTGGGCTCCGACGACGACGGTGTCGTGGTCACCCATTTTGTGGCGGCACTTAACATAGTCACAGTGACACGT
Organism: Nasonovia ribisnigri; assembly: GCA_027563435.1. Classification (NCBI taxonomy): domain Eukaryota; kingdom Metazoa; phylum Arthropoda; class Insecta; order Hemiptera; family Aphididae; genus Nasonovia; species Nasonovia ribisnigri. The sequence goes on from JANEHU010000124.1 coordinate 58,995, forward strand.
TATGCGTGCTAAGCGCACGACCGCGATAATAAACTGTATACAGAATAGACCAGTCTCGTACACGAATTACAATTCGGCGATAAATATAAATGTGTAAAAAAAAAAAAATAAAAGATATTTTAACTGTTACGCCACTAATGTTCGGAAACTTTTTGGCGGCGACGGCGAGGACGAGGACGACTACGACGACGAACAGCATACGTCTGCCGCAGCGACGCGAACACGGTAGAGTGCGGCGGGAGCGAGTCAGACCGCTGTCATGTGGCCGCGATAGTAGGGTCACGGATTCTCTTACCGTGCGCGCGCGTTTGTTTACCGGGCGGCGCGCGGCGGCGGCGATACCAGGCAACAGATGTTCCGGTCGGAGTAGAGGCGCATGCGCCGCCGTCGCGTATATCGTTGGCGGTTTTCGAGAGAAAAACGGAAGAAAGAATGACGGACACGCGTGCGTGCGTGAGCAACACTTTTGCACAAAAGCCTCTTTATATTCGCTGTTTTAGACAAAATAAAAAATATATTTTAATTTAATTGAGTAATGAACCCTGGGAAAAAAAAATCCCCGGACACTTTTGTCGTTAACGATGTACGGGAGCCAAACACCGAAACATATAGAGAAAAAAATGACGCGATTCTTTTCATTAAAAGGCACTAAATCAACCCCTATTTTTATCAAACCAAACGCGAAATCCCCTCTGAGCGGTCCAAAAACGAAATGAAAAAAATGTCGAGGAAGTTTGGTCGCAATGTGTGTACCTATATATACCTACATGCATTTCGGAACTGGACTCGTACATAGAATATAACAATATAATCTCGCCGATTGTGTACATATTACATAATATATTATATATAGCTGTTATGCCTTTTTTTTTGAGGGACTTGTTTTAAAAAAAAAAATATGTTCACAATTCGCACGTATTATACGTACTATACTCTCCAAATCACTCGCCGTATGACGTTTTCGAAAACAACAAAACTCTAAGACAAGGAAATGAATATTTTCCACCGCTGTGCTTATTATTATTAAATCAGTCGTTTTTTGCAGCATATTGAACGCGTATTTATGTCGGTTATTTCTTTTCTATTATTCATCGCATAATATAATATGTATACCTTGTGTGGGGACTGGGGTCTGGGGACGTCTCTCTGTGCCACATGATTACCTAAAGCCTATATTCGTTTAATACAACACATTATTGAATATACCTACGTTTACTTTCTAAACATTTGGACGAGAATCGTCGAACATATTCACCAGAATACTAGATATACTATACGCTATGAACGACATCATACAAATTATTATAATAGCTAATAATAATTAAAAGTATGGAGTTCACGCGCTATATATTATATTGTTGTCATCGACAAACGACAATAATATAATAGTAATAAATAAACTGACGTATCGTAAACTGCAAAACAGTGTGAGATTATATTCTAGTATGAACCTACTATAAGAGTATACTAATATAATATATTGGTGGAAACAGGAAAGTACCTTATATTATACAGTACTATTATATATAAAATATACCTGTATTTGCACGTACATATACCTAGTATAGTATATTATATATGCATGTTCTATATAAATGACAAGTTTATTATATTATACATTTATTATATTCGTTTTGTCATAGAAGTAATAAACCTGTTCAAATAATAATATGACCAAATAATGATGATGCCCTAGCGATACAAATGCGGACACGACCGCATTATATATTATTAATAATATATACATTTTTTAAAACATAATTCCGTAACAATATCGTATATACTTACACGCGTCTACAAAATACACGTATATTATTGACTAACGATGTTAATCCATAGTATAAATAGGTGCATGCAGACTTACAACCATGAACCATTCCCATACACGGAGAAACACGATATTACATTATATTTTGATTTAACGAAATAATAATTTAAAAAAAAAAAAACAGAACGATACACGAATACGAGCTTGTCATATATCAACAAGTGATCGTGTGGATCTAAATAGTAAATAAATAATAAGAAAATTATTTGAATTATTGTTAGAAATTGTTTTGTAAGAGTATAAATCCAGATCAAGATTTTTAACGATACCTATAATACTATATATATATAATCTATTAGACCTAGAACATACATGCATTTTATGTATTTATGTACCGATATTATTCAACGAAGGGTTTACATTTTTTATAATTTCCTGACATAACGGGATAATTTCAAATTAGGTTTTAGTTATTTTTTTCAGTCAAATATACTATATATATGATGATGGAATAATTCAAGATTTCTATTTTAGGAGAAGTGGAAGAGTTAAGGGATGATGTTTACTACGCATAGCAAAATGTCGACAATGCTACACTTTTCTATTATACAATCTAAATTTTATCTGCAATGCTATAATAATAAATAATTTATCATCGGTTCAATACTCACAAGTCACAGTAAAACAAAATCACCTAACCGTAGTAGGTACATAATATAATGTATAATACTCATATCACATTTTTAGTACGTGCATACGGTTCCTATATGCAATAAAGCACCTAAACAGAAAATCTACTTGTGTGATCAGTATAATCAATATAAAATAATATTTTCAACCACTAATTATAAAACACAATATAATTGACATCAAACGCACGTTAAAATTATCGCACCGATGACGATGATGATACGTGAACCAATATTCAACCGTATAGTGGAAGTTAGCGCTCAAAGTTTACAGGTCACCGAGCATTCGAGTTTACCGGGTATACGTATAAATGTTGTAAATACACGTATATATATATAGACAGGTCAACAATGCTCTTGCATATAATAATAATAATAGCTGAAAAGAGAGATTTGTTCTCTGTGGGCCGCGGCATTTATTCAATTTATTTTTTTTTTGTAAACATTTTATCGGTTGGACAGGAAAAACCACGGGTCCTGCAGATACTCGGACCCCAGTATAATAACATATTTGTATAATATATAACATAACGCAGAGACGTAAATCAAAAAGATAGACAATCCTATACGGAGGCCGCACAGTATAATAAAATATTATATTTTATACGGGAATTTGACACGGCGGGCATGTCGTTTCGATTCGGACAGATGTTATTTAAAACGAGAAAACCTCCTCTGTGCCCGCGGTGCACGCGACAACAACATAATAATATAATATAAATATTGTATAACGCGCTGACAAGACGGACGCGAAAAAAGTGTTAAGCGCTAATATATTATATATTTTACGGTGTATATATGGTACATAATATGATTATTAGGTATGTATAATTTACGAAACTTATAGGTACCAGCGGAATAAATATTAAGAGGAAACCACCCACCAAAAAATAAAAACGGCCACGTACTATATAATATACCTACCTACGTGACGTTATGCAAATTCGAAAAGGTCGCTATAAAAATCGACTGAACGGAGGCCTTCCCGGTGCATTTTTTATTTATTCACATCGTATGTGCGTGTGGCGTTCACATTCGACAAGGTTACATCATATATAACATGTATAATATTTAAGCATAAATGTTTACGACCGGCAAAAGTAATTAGCAAGCCTATTCTCCACCCCCAACGACATCGGTGCGGCTACTGTGTACGTTGTTATTATATAATACACATCACGCTCACTGCATATTACAACACTATAATATTATATTACTATCGGCCTTTGGACGCAATATCGAACGAAAAGTGCTAATTTATAGTTCCTTTTTAGTGCTCTGCGATTATCGCAATGAAATAATAATATATCATTTCCATAAACGCCGCACACGAATAATGCGTCAAGTCCGGTGTGTACATATAGATATAGGTAATGCTGAACAATTCTACTTGATGTGTATATACTTACGCTCCAGCGCTGCATTATATATTAAATTAGTTCGAATGGCGTGTAAATAATATAACGCCGTTAAGATTGAGTTAGGTTAGTATAGACTAGCCGGACGCATGCAAAAATTATGGTTATAAATGAGAGTTAATTCAGTTTGTTTTACCTATTTTATTTCATTTTTTTTTTGCATTAATGATGATATTATAAAGAACCTGCATATCTACGTATGAAATTATCTAATTGTTCAATTGTCACCACGCTCGCAGTTCTCTATATAGTACGACGGATATTACATTAAGGACGATAGTTGTAAGTTGTAGCTACTTATATTATAATCTTAAACAAAATAAACATTAAGTTAAACTTAGGTACTGGATAAAAAAAAAACCATATATTTAATAGTTACACTGCAGGCATTATTTAATGAATCGATAAATGTATTTATTATAGAAACATCAAACAATGACCTATACGAATTTTTACGAGGTGCAGGTTATAAATTAATAACATTTATCTCTGCCTCGTACATAATAAAAATTCCGCTAAGAGTATAATCTAGAATGTACAATTATGCATATAATAGGTATATATAATATAAAGTATCTGTCGAACGCATGTCATATTAAACTTATTTATATTAAGATATATACTATATACTATTATCACAGCTTTTAATATAGGTAAGCTATTATTATTATAATATGCAGATATCTACTATAATGTTCCGTTGTACAGTCACGTCGGCAATCGACGATTTTCCTAAGCAACGCGTTTCACGAGAGGCGTATAGACATAGTTACTACTCTCGAGATAATTTTTTAAGAGATTTGACTCGATTATAGCATATATTACAATATTATATTTATGTATATAGTTCTCACATTGTGTAAATATACTAGAAAAAATATACAAAAAAATCATTATAATAATAATATAATACAATAACGCGTGTGACCTTCGATATAATAATGAATATATATAGGTAGGTCACAATACAGTGGCGATGCGGTGGCGAACTGTCGGCCGCGTTGTGTTCACGTGTTGACGTGAACGTCGTGCGCGTCGAGGGTTGGCTTGTGGAGAGAGGAGAGGAGTGACGCTCGCTCACCTCTACAAGTGTCATTGGTTTTAAATTTTTCGATAAGGAGACAGCAAAAGGAAGACCCGTCACAACTGTCAGTTATGAGGGCCCATAGATAATAATATATAACCTATATAATATATTATTCATTGTATACGCCACGGCACAGAACCGAAGAGACCCGGCGAGGGCAACGCGGTCGTGTTTTGACTCTTTTGTTGTCCTATTGTAGTTGTATACATATATACATACGTATATATATATATATAGAGCGGAAAGGCCTTGAAAGATTCGAGAAACAGACGGAGCCACTATAGGTGAATCCAACGCATGCCCTCATTTTACCTCCACCCAAAGGAACAATCTCCATCCGTATGGGGATGCTATCTCCACTAGGATCCGATAAATCATTCGAAATTGGTTCGAAATTCGCAAAGGAACCGCGCGCGAACACAGGACGCGCGCTTCTACCTGGCCGACCGCACTACCACTATCAGCTGCCGCTCCACACACAGCAAGGACTTATATAAAATATATCATATATATATATTTAAATAATTGAACATGGACTATGGATAATAATACCGTACATAGGCATACCTATAAATTATATTACACAGGGGTGCCAATATTTGTAATATATGGATGCACGCAAAGCGACTAATGGTGATCTGAAACACGAAACACTAAAGATCGTCGTTTACACTATCCTTAAACCTTCTACCATGTAACTATATTTATAACTATTAATATAAATTATGTCGTAAATAGTGGGTTCCATACTTTCGATCAACATATCATGTTTCCAAAAATGTTTAATCATGTAACGGCGGTTTGATAAGTAACAAAATAACGTTTATATTATACTGTTTAGTTTTTACTCTCAATAATTTACAATGCAGTTTGATATCAACTGTACCAGCTTATATTTTATATGTAGAGAGAAATATAACGAAAAGCATACCGAAACCGGCTGGACCTGCAATCAAAAGGGAGTATATTCTCGTTGGCCGCCCCAAAATCCTAATACAATAATATAATAGTATAATATACTAACACGCTCTTACACACTCACACTCTCTCTCACTCATACATACAATATTTGTTGTATATTTTACATATATAGGTACTGATAATCCGGACGGACCTCCCGCACGAGGAGCTTCAGCAGCCGGGTGGGGTGGAGTGTTTTGAGACCCGTGCCGTCGCGGCGTGAGGGGGTGGATGAGGAATATACGCCTTCGGCCGTCCTTTTATCCGTTCGATTATATAACGTATTGTATAATATACGACGCGCGTGTGCGTGTATTATATTAAAAATGTTCTATATACCTACGCGCGGGGTTACGAGGAGATGAAAGGAACATATATGTATAATAATAATATAAAGAATATAGAAAGAAAAAAGGGGTTCGAAGAGTATCAATACAATTTGTACTAATTCGGCGACGTCGTCGTTGTCGTCGTCGTCACTGTATAATATATTACTGCACATACAGTTAGTCGGGTGCCGTGTTTTACAACAATAATATGCGATACGGTACAGCTGTTTCGCGCATTCCAACTGTCACCAGCCGCGAAAGAGGCCATAAATATAATAAAAAAACAATACAAACGGGGGCCGCGGTCAATGTCATAATCGTATAATATACAACATTATAATAATATAAACGTACACCGCCGTACTATAGTTATAAACACGCGCCGCGTCAGGGTCCGGTGGATTTGGAGCAATCGTAGCACGAAATTTATGCAAAATATCGTTATTAATAATAAGTCGCAGCCGTTGTTGACCGTGCGCCGTCATTCAAGATTCTGAAGACCACTGCGACACTGCATGCGTGTACGACGTAGGTACACGTACAATATGTGATATAATACAAGTTATCTCAAATATAGTTATCTCTTATTAATAAGAGAGCTTATTGATTAATTGTATTACAGTAAGTTTATTCTACAGGTAGTTATCAGGTAAAGTCGAAATTAAAATATTTAAAAATGATCTTCTGGTGTCGCTTAAAAATCCGTAGAGAATGCCGATTTACAAACGTAATCATGATGCGGTTAATTTATCCAGTTTTAAAAATTTTAATTTATTCCGTAAATATTCAAATAGACATATATAAGTACTAATTTTGAACAGGAAGAGCGCGGGTAATAATATGTAGGTACAAGATAACAAAAACGATGGGTATTACACCAACTACATCATAACACGAAGCTGCAGCTATACGTATTATCGCGTGGTCAAACAACAGATGGTAGTGTGATAATTGCAATTACTCCATACTAGTATAACATACATATAATAATATAATATTATCTTACATATATTACGGAGTCTCACGTTGTACGCTTTTCATATAGGAAACGGTTAAAACCACGTTCCGAGGCGTTGCGCACGCGTCATTTTTTTAATTACTTCACTTTTCGTACTTGATATACATAATACTATAGGTACGCGAATGCGAATGAAAATATATACAACGACACGGTTTTCGAGCGTTGCTACAGTTACCTACAGTTTGCAGCAATGCAATTATATACTAAACAATCGTGGCGAAAAAAAAAATAAAAGAATAATGATACCTAATATATTTATAATATTTATATCATAACGGCACCAAACGGCCGAAACGTTGACGCATAACATAAATTACCATTTAATACAAGCGCGTGCGGTCACTCGGGTTATTGAATTCCCTAGAGCGGATGAACAACGCGAGACGAAACTGATTAAAAACCACAATTTATGCATAGCTGAATTACAGAATCGAGCGTACTCGATTGAACCCACGAATTTGGGGTAACCGGCACCAAATCAAGACCATTTTAATATATTGATTATTTGTTAGTCAAGCGATATTGTACATCAAAAAGAAATCTCAGCCAAGGTACCTACCAGGACGAACCTTGACTTGGAAGTGGGAAACGATCAAAACTTTCAAAGCGCAATCGAGAAAAACAATTTTAAAAAGTACTACCTACTCATACGCTATTATATGCTATCCAAAAGACTAATCCCAAGACAATATAGTAGAATAGTTTGTTTTACACCGCTATAGTTAAACCGTACGTTATGTACAAATAGGTAGGTATATAGGTGCCGTGATCGTATAATACGCGTTTACAATTCTAATTTTCCAGTACTGTGCCCGGACGCATAGCCGCACGTTTTCGGAGAGAAAATATATTTGACACATTCCTAAACACAAACTTATAAACGTGTATATACGTTGAACGCTCATTCTGTATACTAATACGTATAATATGTATTACAAAACCAGGTCCACGACTGAAAATTATTATCTACCGATAGGTGTAATATTATACTTGGCTAATGGTTTTTCTTTTCTCTCGACACATACAATATAATATCATACACCTTATGGTTTTATGATGTAGTAATAAGAATTGATAACATTATAACCAAACAATATGGTTATTCGAATCTCATCTTCCACTGATGGATCCTACTTACACGATTCATATAATCGTATACGAGTAAATATTTTAGATTCCGTGCAGAACGATAAATGTATTGATTTTACAATAACGTGTGTTTATTATTTTATTTCAGTCATCATCTAAAATTGGGGCAATAAAAATGGTTCAATTCTCTACTACAGCATATTTTCTGGTAGAAAAATGAATCTAGTTGGTACTTTGAAGGGTTGAAAGTAAAAAATGCACAAAAGTTTTCAAAAAAAAAAAATTAAGTTAAAAGATAACATTATTTTAGATGTCGCTAGCCTTGCTGAAGTATGGGCAGTTGGGTTTCCTCGAATATATTATAATATTATTATAGACTATGAGAAACTATACCAAGAAAAACGAAAAATTAACTCTACAGAGTACTATTTAATCATGATAAGTTTGGTATATACACGAAACTTTATTCGGAATCAAATACGCATGTATATAACATGATAAGAGATACGGGTCACAGAGTGCAGCTTTTCCACTTTCCTACATAAGCTTATGGGAAAACACGATGTCCTCCACCCTTTAGTATACATATATGTATGATAATGGTATAACTAAGTGATATAACTCAGAAAAAAATAATAAATCCTTGTATTCCAACTGCAGTCGTATGTACCTACTCGACGTATATCCGTAATGCAATATAATATTATGTAGAGCGTATCGTTCAGACTTTGGCTGTAAGCCCAATCTCCCCGTTGCACACAATACTATTATAACACGTATTATATTAAATTATATGAACGCGAAAATTATATAGGTACATACAGAGTATAGACCACTAGCTGTTCGCGGTTCGGAATATATAGACACGAACACTTTAAATTATCAGCTCTATACTGCATATAATATATATATATATGAGATAGAGTTGGCCAAACGGTCGATCATCGATGATTTCAAAGTTAATCACTCTTTTGTTAGAATTTATTATATATACATTTTATACATAATTATTATAGTAGATAAATCACAATTTTAATTTTGTAATAGGTACAATAAACGTATGCTCATTACTCATTATTAATATTAATTATAAATATTTCAAAAAAAAATTATGTAAGTCAATCATCAAAGGAAAAATAATTTTTCATTAGATCTTTATCAAAAAACCAGTTTGACCTCATTTAATACATAATAATATAATCACATAATCACTATACTATAGGCCGTCTACTACACTTGTTCAACGAAGTCCACGCTAGACTGCTGGAGATGTTATTTATATATTATCCATACATGGCGATTTCCTCATACAAAAATCGTATATTGGAACTATTGGTGTGACAATCCCGTCATAAGGAAACAAGGAATCTTTTCGGTCGTCCATCGGCGAGTTCAGCGGATTCGGGAGTCGACGTCGGGAATGTACTGTATTCATAATAAAAATGAACGAAGGAATATAATATAACATCAAAATCCGAAAGCATTTATTGTGACACATGAAAATTCTTAATGTATATAGTTAAATTGTCATTACCTAACGTGAATAACAAGATGTACAATTATTATACGCATAGGTAATTATATAGTCATTGAATACCAACGACCTGTTCCCGCGGATATGTACAGGTAATCTTAAATTGATACGGCACACGAGGGGCGATCGTTAACGATGGTAAGTAAAACCAAATACAAGAATTCAATAAACATGCACGGGATACCTGTACGCTAAGTCTTAAAGAAGAAAATACAAGTGAAACGTGAAGAAATGAACAACGGCGGCGTGTCCGAGGTATACATGCTGATTGAACAGCACCCGACTATTGAATATAAATTAATATATTAGCATTTATAATTAATGTCGCGTCGAAGGCAACGGGTCATCGGTGAAAACAAACTGATAGTGACGCTATTCGCGGAGTACACGGGTCACTTATCTGTACCCATCAGGAAACTACTGTTAATTATTTATTATAGATTTAGAAAAAGTTCAGCCGGGGATCCTCAAGAACTCTAGACTATAAATGCTTATATAAATTATAAACAGTATAGGTTTAATGTTTACAAAAACAATGAAAATCACGGAGATAATCGATAGCATTCCACTATAATAGAAAGTTGAATGCATATAATTTAACAAACGAAACAAAAACCGAGATCAAACACAAAAACATTATAATGTTCACAGACAATAGCTGATTCGTGTTAAATATAACAGTTGCAGTATCAATATAATTACTATGAACACTCTGTGAAATATAGCCTCGTATCTATAGTAATTGTAAGTACTACGGATAATATGTAAGTACGACTGGAACAGGTTAATAATAAAATATGAGTGACCACGTATTTTTTCACGGTTTTCAGCGTTGTTCATATTGCTAATAGGTCAAGAAAATAATACAAACCATAATAATAATATGTTGTTCTATTAGTATAGGTATCTAATAATTTGTTGCGGAAAAAATAATGTAAAATAGTTTAATTTTTAGGCGAGAGCAAAACGAAAACGCACGCGTGCCTACGTCACGTGTTCTTGCAGTTACCATCTATATAGGCTATAACTCTGTGTATGTATTAATCATTTTGCCGTCCGCCGACACGCGTGATAAACTCAAACGATGGATAACTACTATAAATATAAAAATCGCGCATAATAAATATGGACTATTATGTTATTATAACAATAATTCTTACGACCGGACGACCTTATAGTCAACGTGGCGTTATAGTCAACACACCTGGCTGTATCGAGTATTCGAATAGCGGAATACATACACTTACGCGTTAAGTATACATAATTGATAAAATTATTCGACTGCGGTATTATAGCATCATCATAGAATTGCAAGTATTTTAATATCTATTATGTCGTCCGGTCGGTGGTAATCGCAACCCGACCCAAATCTCGTAGATTCTGTTAACGACACCGTTTGGCGGTAAAAAAGAAATTTTTTTACCCCACGTCCAACCATCATAATATTATTATTAATTTATAGACAGCTTGGCACATCAAAACGATAATTCCGAGACGACCGATATTTCAAATTTCATCGTTTCGTACGCAAAAAGAAGTACAATTATATTTACCTACGACATATTATGACTATACATAGCGGTCATTGTACTTAAATAATCTACGAAATACATTTTTAAACTGTAGCTGGAGAACGTAAAAGTATATTTTAGTTTTACGCATAAATACGACAAAATATATGACGTAAAGTACCAATAATAGGTATTTAGGTATACGGTATACCTATACGTAAATAAATTGAGATGTCAAGTGAAACGTAACGAAATGAAATATACATTCAAATATTTACTATTATCACAATACGGTGGATCTACTCATACTTAAAAAAATAAATCATAATAATGTTTCAATAACAATTGTAATAATTGCAAAAATGTAACGATTCTTTTGTAAGCTACCCCAAGTGGTTTTCCTATAAACATAATAATGTGCTATATTATATTTCGACGTTTCTATGGTTAGTATAAATTCTACCACGACCTGACATTTCCCCACGTGTGATCGAGTATTCGAGTAGCTAAGTAGAACCATTCAACCATGCACTCAAAATGTCGAAGAACTTATACATTTAGGACACATAGCTGGTACATATATCCGAAAGTGTATTAAACAAAAAATAAGTAACATATACACAATTTTTATGACTTTTGAGTTGGTCGGGACACTTCTGAGTCCGAGTTTGACGTCTTACCGTATTCGTCATACCTATATATATATATAATGCAATATCAGACGTAGATAATATCATGTGTCAAACCCTACGCCGACGTCGTCGCTAACGCTGTTGTGGTGGTGGTTTTAATTCGCGTTTGGCAAATGCAGAATCATACCACATAAAATTTACAGAGAAAATTATTTTTAGCATTAACGGAAATCGAAAGTTCACTACAGCGGTCCGACTTAAAAATAAAAGATTCTGGAAAACGTAACATCCACGTCTGAGTCACAGTCGGCAACGCATATGTATATTTATCGTCTTCGCGACATAACAATAAAACACGGTTATATTTTCAACGCAGCTCTGAGACTGCGTCATGGAGATATTATACCTTAAGATGTTTTAAACGATATATGTATCATATATTCGTATATATACATATATAATATATATATATAAACCTATATGTGTATTACACGTCCATGGATTTTAATAACGGTAAATCTCATATAGTCATATGTGCTGTATCGTTGAAAGATATACAGTCATAAAAAAGTTGGTGTAAAACTATAAGTTCTGTTACATTATATAAGGCGTTTCTATAGATAAACACTATTTTTTTTCGAAATTAATAATGTGTTAAAAAGTACTTTTTACATTACTTTACGTCATTAAAATAAGAACAATGTATTTTTTTTTAATGTTATAATTATTATAATCATTATTTTTATAACAGCATATACATTTTTAATTTTATATTCTAAAGCAAAATATTTTATTAAGAATTATAACACTCGAAATCAAATTTCAAATAAATAATTAATTTAATTTAAAAACATTCAAAGTTTTTATCCGCGCCGAAGTGGTGCCTTTCCCCCCACTTCCCTCCAAGCATCTAAACTTTAGATAGTATAATTATAATTAAGTTGCAGTTTTGTCACGCGCCGTTCCAAACTACAACCTTGCGCCCTGCATCATCCTGTACTTTGATCTCACCCTGTACTAATATATTCGTAATATCTGCAGTCATCGATTTATTTCATTCGACAATTTGGAAAAGCTCACCGCGAACGCGCGATGCCTTTACAAGAAGATTTGGTATTCTGGTACATATATTATTATAAATATTTCGATGAGCTAACTTAAAACAATATATACGAATGACTCACTGCGTGCAGTATACTCAGTATAGAACATGAGATAAAACCGCCAAGTGGCGACGTTCTGCCGATGGGACTTGATTACTTGAACGATAGCCAGAAAAATAAGTCATAGGACGCGTCTCACGAGATATTATATTATGAATGTATGTATATTATAAAATATTAAACATTAACTAACCAGTTGAGAATGAGAAAAAACTTTTAAAAAATGTTTTTATAAACGCACGATTAATTTGTCTCCGGTGAAATTTTTTTATTTAAATGCTGCATTTATTTGTTTTTTTTTATTTACAAACTAATTTTTATAAAAATAATAATTTTGTATTGTTTTACAAGAAATCCTATACCGGTTAGTGTTAGACGAAGGATACACATAATTTAAATACAAATATTACGATAGTCATCAACAATATATCATAATAATATGCAGCGCGAAAAAAATTGCGCTAATACGTTATTGCATTGTTTTTTTTTTTTTTTTAAATAAACGGCTGTTTCAAAAGTATATATAAATATCAATACGGTGGCGCGAATTAATGAATATGCTGCGAGCGTGACAGTTGAAAGAGATAAATGTTAAAACACGAGAAGAATTTTAATTTTATAATAAATTATTCATGATTAAATTGCAGAACAAAAAACAAACCCTAAAAACAGCAGTGGTTAATATACTTAAATATATATATATTTATAAAGGTACACTTCTACACGAACAGTCATATTTAAAATTTCCAATAAACACAACTTTTAAGTTTTTAACCCAACCTATAGTTTATTCATTTCATAATCAGAAGTAGAATATTTTTTGAAAAATGATGACGAATAAACATAAAATATTGCAACGATAGTTTTTTATTTGTAAAAATATTTTATGTTTGATTATGATTGTATTTAATAGCTACATCACTACATTATGCTTAACCTATAATGCCATACAAATAGGAAGGGTAACCCCTTAAAATTGTGCCGCACGATTCCAACATGTAAACTTTAAATGCTTTTATATTTGACATTTTAATACGAAATAGTCTACTTAGAAATCCGAAACAAAAATACAGGGGAAATATTCAAATTGTATGAAATTTGTTTCCAAAAAAAGTGTGTTTTAATGCTAAAAAATCATCCTATATCAATTGTTATGTCCATACGGTCTAACAAATTATAAGGTTCAATCAATGCGTGTTCCCAGTTAAGGAATTGTTTATCGTACAGTAGAATTTGCTCACTATAATATATACTAATACTATTATACTAAGGCCGTCAAAATGGTTTTCAAATCAAATGTGAATTTAACAATCTAAATAAGTACATACAAAACCTTATCGAAGCTTAACTATAATACACATTCCAACCACCTGACATGAAAATAATAAGAATAATAAAACAATTTATTATATCGTTAAAATTGAATGTTTTGACAAGCATGCATGGTATTATAATTCGAACAATAGAAAATATAATGAATATATTATATATTATATATATTATTATTTTACATTACGTAGGTAATTAGTTTGTTACAATAACAATTGGGTTACTCTTAATAAATAAAATATGAAAATCAGTACTGACATACTATCTAGCCGACAACAGTGAGGGAGGTATAAGTACAGAGTTTTTTTTTTTTGTAATAGTCGATAATAATTGTTCACTTAAATATCTGATGAAATATTTATTGTATAATAAATAATAATTAATGGTAACGTCATAATAATATTTCCTCTCCGAAAATAAGTCTATGTTGTCAGTCAGTTGACATTATACATCACACATTTAGATTATGATCAAAATATGATAATTGATAACAATAATTATTTTAACTAAGTTTTGAAATAGATCAAGCATAGGTACGTGTCAAACGCGACATCACATATATTATATATAGTATTATGTATTACCCGCAGTTTTCAATATAGGTACCCGTCGAGATTCTCCCCAACACGACCAAAGCAATCGACTAAAAATGGACTTTCTCTATATATACATGTTATACATATACGACAAAAAAATCCATTTATATCGGGGGTAGTAATGGTAGTAGTCTGACGCCCCAATTGAAGCGATAAGACGTATTTTCTGGACCGAAAACAATGAGTTTCTGATGGTCTGCGCGAGTACAGTGTACATAATGTATGATTCGTAAATCACCCATTGCCGGTTTTTATTTATTATTCAGCTGCGTCGAGGGGCACACACGATAATATAATATATAACATATACTCACCACCGTTTGCCGAAAACGATTCTCCACCGAGGAACAGAATATAATATTATATAATAATAACAATATTATTATAATATAATACTATACTGGATTATGTCTTCGATAAATGAGTGAGAAAAAATGTTATACCGATTATATGATTATACACGCAAGCGGACGCGAACATCTCGAAAGTGTTTTTGTTTTTATAATATAGTAATATTATACACAAATTTAAAAGTTTGATAGCAAATTGAAAAACAACGGTCCCTATATAATATACGTATAATATACACGAGACTCAAGTGTACTATATGCATGTGTACGTAAATAATATAATATATTATAAGTACAGTAAAATAATAACAGTTAAGATACATCGTTACCTCGACTGACAGCATCGACGATCCACTATTATAGTTTCTAAATTAAATACTGGTAGATAATGTAAAAAGTTTAGTTTCTGTTGTATACTATTATATAAAACACAATATAACTAGCTATATTACTCGTGAACATAGTTGTAAATATTTGTAACAAACTCGCAATTAGATTCTTATAATATGGTGTTGCGTTGTCTTATCAGTGATGAGGTAGGGGCGAGACCCGATAGGATGTAGTTACAGTATTGATGTATAGGGATTAACAATTAGGTGGATTCCGGACAAAACATTAGTAAAACATTAAGGCCCCGAAAACCTGCAATAATGCCATAAAATAGCGACATGCACATATATTTTAAAACTATTATATTATTAATCACGAAATATTATATGATAATAAACAATAAAATATCTACTGCCTAAACTGTAATATTATACACATCACGTTACAGGTAAAGTTGTTGAGATTTAACGATGAGTCTAATAATAGTAGCGTGTTTTTTTATATCACGAATAATATATTACGAACGTTATTCCAATATATAATATATTAATACATTAGTCTTATCTATTGCAGACCGTAGTGTACAAAATAGTGTTTAAATAGTCACACAAAAATACAAGATGGGTTCATAATCAGAAATTAATAAAACAATATTATTTTATTTTATTTAAACTACGAACCTTTTGTAGGAATAGAATAAGTGCATAGCAACGATTAAAACTATGTTTTGCAGACACGGAATGATTACAACACAGCGTAAGCACACAACAAATTTTTTATTAAAAAGTTTTTGTTATTTTAAACACCACACTAAGGCAGATTTAAGAAGAAAAACATGTATACAACTAAGCGAGAATAAAGAGAAATGTGTTTTGTCACGACGCCAAGAAAAGATAATTAATCAATTCATTCAATTCGTAGAAAAATAAACCAAATCTATCTTCTAGAAAATTAAAAATGTCCAAATGTTATTCAGTAGTCGTTCCTTTAAATAGCGATGACATCTACGGGGGATCTCCACTTAAGCGTTTACGGAAATGCTGTTTGAGAGAATTTAAATCTTTACAGATCATCAACGTATATGCTAACGGAATGGTAATGGGTGTTCGATCTAAATCTTCACAGCTGCCACCAAATGAGTATTTTTGTAGAGAAAAAACTTTTTCTCCTGTAAATAAAAACTATTTTAGTTTGTTTTTTTTTTTTCATATGATAACTACCGACACAATTATATCGTTCATTAAGATGATTAAACGAAAGGAATGCTTTTCAACAGTGTTATTTTAACGATAAGTACTGTTTGAAGTTAATAAACCAGTCGGTGAATATAATATTATACTGCGTATATACCTATTATGTATATTATTATCGTGGAGACCTCGTTAGATAAGAACTATTGTTAATGTCTATTCAATTATATCATAGCATATTTCTATTATGTTCTTTTTTATAAATTGTGCTTACCTACTTAAAATAATATTTTAAACACATTATTAAGAAATTTTTTTCTTTCAAAAATTGATTCGGTAAACAATTTTTTTCAATATACGACGATTGAAAGTTCATCGGAAGTCACGTTATTTCTTTTCAAATAGTTTCTTACTTTGTATATGTATAGAAGTTTCGTATTTTACTCAACATATCTCCGCCTACCCTAATCGCGAACATTAATTTGGTATTCAAATCGCATACGAACTTCTACATAAATATAACGTAGTGTTCACCCTCAGAGTCCTTTTCCAGCAGAAAAAAGTCCACCCCTCCTCACTTCTAATGGGATCTGTCCTGAAACCAAATTTATTATTACACAACGGTTTCTTTTTCACATATATATATTACTACACACGAATATTCGAGTAAAGGCTATGGAAAGCGCGTAAACGTAAAACTCTGTTGTAATAACTATAAAATTCCGTGTCGCAGTTTAGACTTTAAAAGACACATTAAACATTGTAAAACACATTTGTTTTTCCTTTCAAATTATGTGGCAATACAACACTATATATTTTTATAGAATCTGCAGTAATAATGCCTATATTATATACCAATGCCGATCATAGATGTGAGTGTCAAGAAATATGCAATACATATTTACATAATTACATACAATACATGCATCATGGGTTTATACATCATACATAGATACATACATACAGGCATGTAAATAGGTGCTTATTTTTTTTGGGGGGGGACTAACCTTTTTTTTAAAATGGTTTCTGTAAGTATCTACAAAATATTATAATAAATGTATAAATTTAACTGCACATATATTTGACGCGAAAGTATACAATACTTTGGTATTATTATGATAATCATATACATTGTATATATCTGGTATGCCTAGTAAACCCCAATTTTCAATTTTTAATGCCATGTGTTATGAACAAGATATTATATTTAATCGAGTCGGGTACAATAAATTTATTTTACAAATATTATTATATATATGTTATTCATCATGTTTGTATTCAGCAATACACGTACGAACCCTTTCGAACGAATAGTAATGTACGCAAATAATGTATGACTGACAGACGCATAAGCCGTTACAAATATATGTAATTTTTAAATTTAAATTAGACTAATACGTTTGAAATTACCTGAATGTGTAATAGCCCGGAAAGTTATAATCACAAAAATGACAGCACAATAGCACGCAGCTGTCTATATACCTCTAAAACCCTTTAGCTGCTTTACGCGTGAGGTCGATCGGTTCATGTATACTGTATATACTGTATATAATTAATAATATGTATCAGCTAGTGTCGAAAGTGACTTAACCCTTGGAGACTCAAGCCACCTTATGGACAGGGAAGCGTAAAATATTATTTCGATTTATTGAATTAGTGCTTAGTGTATAGCGATGATTCTATTGTCTTTTATTATTATTATTACTAATCCATAAAGTCGAATGTTTTAAGAGCTAGAGCCCCTTCTTACATTGAAGTTCATATTTCTGTTGAGACGTTTTCAAAACTCTGCATAAATATATGTGTATACATATGCATACTACATAAAAAATATATATACGCACCTATGCAGTGTAAATCATCTATAATCTATACATATATATTGTAAGTAAATAACAGATAAGTACTTATACTTACATAATGTTACAATGCAAAGGTAATAAACTATAATATTATATTTCATTGTATTAATTCCTTGCAGGAGACGTGGCGAGAGCTTCTCCGGTGTACCATGTAATTTTCCGGCAACATTTATTTTATGTGAAATTGAACCGGTCGAAAAAAAAATCCTTGGAGAACAACCCGCGAGGTGATTCGCGATCATGATAATCGTACATAAAAGAAATCTAATACCATTGGAGACTAAAATGATGAGAGTTATAAAAAACAAAAATCCTTTTGACGATCGATTTCTACCAGATCACACACGAACAAATATTTACTACTTGATACATATATAATAATATCATAGAGTGATTTATTAAAATTGTTTTTCTATTCTTTATAGAGTATATTTTATATTTAATTGTACAACATTTGTACAAAAATATAACAGGGGCTACAAAAAAAAAAAAAAAACTGTAAAACATTTGAAAAATGTCAATCCATTAACAAAACTAAAGACAAATAACGATTCCACGATGCCTACCAAAAATTACCGTAGATGTACGAGAATTCAGATTTGCCTGGAATCTCCACAGATAGCAAACAGTCTCCGACTCGCACTCGCCCTGCAGTATATAGCTAGTACCTACAGTAATTTGTAATTTGTATTGTACCCATACATCAAAAGAGTTGTGTTCGGGGCCTGGAAAACGATCTGATTTTCGACGCGTATACCTATATGATTATGTTTATAGAGACCGATTTCCAACGTCGAAGAACACCAATAACAATATATATAAGCAGGCCCGCCAAAAGGAATAATAATATTCGGGCGGAGAAAATGCTGAAGAAAAAAGGGCGACACACAATGGTTGACAGCTATATATAACATATACATTATACATATATAATATAATAGTAGTACGGCGTTGCGCACACTATACTGCACGTACGGACATATGTGGGGCAAGTCCTTTTTACTGTCGGCAGGGTAAATCGTACACGCACATACACACACATGGACACATACGCGGGCCCAACATCATCGCATATATACGCGTGTGCGTGTTACCTACCCTATTCATGTATATATACGAGTACACAATCGCGGTATTGTGAGTTGAGTTTTTTTTTATTTTTTTCATTTTTCGAGGAGTCGAAATAATAATAATATATAGGTATAAGAAGAGGGGCTCCTCTGAAAAATATTCCGGGACGCGCGGTCCGCAAGGTGAAAAACAGCCGTTGGGACTTTTCGCGCCGTGATGAGACGATTTACAGCCGAGTACATATATCACATATTGATAAATATACAGAGTACTATTCAGTATGCACCAAGCATGCTCACCCCCTTATTTCCTTTAATAATACATTAGGTAATTCAAATTTTGATTTTTGGAATTTTTAAATATTTATATTTATATTATAAAATATTTCGATTAAGGTGTACCTATCCCGCGGCGAAACCAACTTACTTTTTTTTAATGAAATTCACACTTTCTTTTTTAAATTGTTCATCAAATATATATTATTTGAATATTTTGAATCAAAATTAAAATGAGAAGTTTAGGTAGGTACTATCAGTAATTTAATTTTTCGTACCTATTAAAGATATATAATAATATAATATAATAGTTCCATGATAAAAGATTTGGATGGTATGGAGGCTAAGTTGATTTAAAAATTGTAGTCATTTATGCATCTATCAACATTTTATTTTAATAACTCAGAAACTATTCATTTGAATTTTGATTTAGGTACCTACATCAATATTTCAATAAAATTAGAAAAAATTAAGTTTCTATCACTACAGGACACTCCTTAAATGCTAGAAAACTAAGTACTTAATTAAAAATATACTTGTAGTGCATATGGTGTCAGAAGTTTCCGAGTGTATTGCAAATCCACTCAATATATTATTGTATAGTGTAGTCCCACTGTAACATTGTTGTATAATTTTTTTCATTCAGAAATCGAACTTGAACTAATTAAGCATTGATTGTGGATGCAATAATATTACTTTGGAAAACAATAAATGTTATAAAAGTGGAAACAATAAGTTGAGATACAAGTGTAATGAACTTCAGTCGCGACTACAAATGCAGTAATTTTTTCTGGTATACTTATAAATCTAAAAACCCTATGTCAATTCCTCGAGAAGTTTCTGAAAAAAAGTTTCATGCCATCATACATCATAGTTGGTGTCACAGTTCCTTACTCTACACAGATGAATAATCGTGTTAAATATAATAATACAAAATAAATAATGTTTAAGTCTTGTAACATTTATAAGTATTTTGAACTGTATAGAAACATTTTATTGCTGCAGCTATTCGAAACGGCGGGAAAAAATTGAGGTTGCTGACGTAGAACAATATTTTTTGCCATAAAATTGTGCTGTTATTATAATTTATAGTATGTAGGTAGGTATATGCAACAATAGCGTACCGTCACGCTCGATATTATATAATACATTAAGATGTACACTGCTTTGATAGGGTCGACGACAGATATTGTAGAATATAGGTACCAACACACGCGAGAACATAAAATAATAATGCAAGTTTTTTGAAATAAAAATTCACAATTATAAAAAATTATTGATTATGATAGTAATTATTATTATTATGTATGTTATACATTCATAAAAATGTTACACCCAACCATCTGGTTAGCAGTCAGCCGCGTAAATACAACGCAACGTTTCCCTATAGTTTTATTCGTGTAAACATGAAGACGTTTTATTACAACCCGGCATATAAATTAAAGATGTGTAAACTAGACTTTTAAACACATATTTAACACACTTTATAGATCACGTTTTCTGTTATTATTAATATTGTTATATTATAAACATATTATAGATACCTAACGTTACACTTTGCATTACACTATACGATTATAGTTGTAAAATGCAATACTTTAAATTTAACAAAC
This sequence comes from Nasonovia ribisnigri, assembly GCA_027563435.1. Taxonomy (NCBI): domain Eukaryota; kingdom Metazoa; phylum Arthropoda; class Insecta; order Hemiptera; family Aphididae; genus Nasonovia; species Nasonovia ribisnigri. The sequence continues at coordinate 80,812 of JANEHU010000124.1, forward strand.
ACGTTAAAATATGATGCAATGCTGCTAAAGTACATAACGATGAATCCCATAAACATAAATTAAGTACATAGGTACCCTGCATACACATTTCTGTTCCGTACACTCACGGAAAATAAGTTTATAATCTTAGAAACAAACCGTCCGTCACTTGACGGGTATAATATATACCATAACCAGGTAGGTATACAACTGTTTATGATGCTCCCCATATTATTGAGTTATTACTGCATAACGAAACATCACGCATTAGGCCCCAGAAAATAAGGGAAATGAGTAAAGCACTCGCGCCAAACTTTTCTGACGACAGATGGAAAACGGTACGCACACGCCACACGTGTGAAAAATCTTCCGGTGAACTTTTTCAATAATAAGCTCCGGAGGACGGCAAACATCATAAATTACTCGGAAACGATATCTCTCTCTCTCTCTCTCTCTCACTCTCTCTCTTTATTTCTTTCTAACCAACAGTCTATACTATGCATATACATATATCAAGGGTGGTCGACACAGTCGATCGGCTTAAAAATCTATACGACATAATAATATATATGCTGTAAAAATACTTGAGTACCTTGTTATATATCCAACTGGCCAACCCTCCGCACCAACAGCTTTTGTGTTTTTCGATCTGGTTTTTAGATACAGCGTATTTAAATAACGGATGATAAATTCAATCTTAAGTCAACACCATGCCAATAAAAGACCTATGCAATACGAGACATATATAATGTAAAATATTATATGTAATTTATTTGGTATATGTAAATACATAAATGGCAAAAATTTGTTTCAGGACGTGTAAAATTGTGTCACATAGGATTTTTTTATTAATAGTCACGTACCTAAAAAGCAGCAGTAATATAAAATAGCTAATCTTAAAAGTGTAAGGTGTAGTGTATTTTTGTGGGGTGAGCGAGTGACTAACGAATATTTATTATTTTTAATTTTGACAAAAGCGTTGATTGTTGTTAAATATTGGTAGGTATAGTGTTACCAGGTTTTTCACTAAGATGAATTCTCATTTTGTAGTAAAACCACACTGTATAATTGACGACTGGTTAGGTACAAATTCTAAAGAAACCATAAAATCACGATGATGTTTATGTTTACAATAGAATGTCTTATATATTGTGTACAATATATACATACAGGGCAGAAAACTCATCTTCAATTTATCCAATCTATAAACTTACTGTAAATATGAATGTGTACAATGTGAATAATGTGTATATCTGCAGTTTTAACTCTTAAGTTATTTAGATGTGCATTCGAATAGGTAATAAATTAATTTTTTTAATAATACATATATTATTTATAAAACAAAATGTAAACCTATCTAGCAAATACTAGATTCTATGAGGAACATTTTATAGACAACAACAATATGTAATATTGAATACGAATAAAAGTTTTATTTTTACTCTAACAGACGATTGTAATTCCAACAGTACCTACTCACATACTTAGGTACTCAGATTGTAATGCTGAAAAAATATTCGAACTATCTATAATATTTGCAAGAGAAAGACCAAAATTATTTTTCAAATTAATTTTAGTTTATATTAAATATATTTTTTAATTTTTAAAATTTCTGAACCAAATTTATTAAAATTCAAAGTATAAAATATTAAAATGTGGCTCCACGCGTAGGTACATATGAGAGTTTGAACATTTTTTCAGAATAATTTTAGGATTAAGTTTTTATCTAAAAAATAAAAATATGAGTCATGAGGCCACTTAGTTTACATTATAATAAATAAATATGTATTATGTATTTATATTCTTCCTATATTATTTTATATAACTTAGTCTTGCTGCCTAATATACTGTATATTATTATATAATATCATTACGTCTAATGTGGAATGTAATACTGATTAGTATTGACTCACTGACTTTAATACGGATAATAACGCTTATGCAGCACCAACAATTAATCTGGTAAAAACGATTTTTTTTTCATTCTAATTGCCTACTCCCAGGAGCTTGTTATATTGTTGTAAATTATATATCCGTTTACATTGATAGTAATAACACACATACAAACACAAATTCAGGGATTACAACGACGGATGTGCCTAGCGGGCGGCTACCGTTGAAAATCATACGTTTTAATAATAGCACCCCGCTGAGGCCAGGGGGGCAAACAACCCCTCTTTTTTCGTCGATACGCACTTGTCAATCCTCATTATTATATATTATTTAATACGAGAACGTAATGTGCGTATGCAATAATCTAGTTCTGGTACTTATATATACGTACCTACTGCACGACGGTATCGCATACACATCGTTATGAAGCATAATATAATATAAACCTCCTGCGCCAGTAGATACAGCACATTTTTTTGCACATCATCGGATTTAATAGGATTTTTCGACAACGTACCAAGGTGAAAAATTTACATTCACAGCATGGTACATTTATATATTATCTGATAGCTCTGTATACTCATATATATTATATATTACAAACAATTATATTATACCTAGTGGCCATCTCGCCTGTACCAGTAGATGTTTTATACTTCAGAAAAATATAATAACTATTAAACACAAATGTCATAGCCCGTAGATATATGGCTTCTATAATATACGTAAAGCAAAAGTGCAATAACAATAACAAAGAGAGGGAGGAGGAAAATGAAAAATTAATGGTAACGTTCGATGATGTTTCCGATGATAATTAAGTATGTTGCGCACGTTATTCGATATTTCAAAGAGGGCAATAATAATATATTACCTAGGAATAAAGCCGCGATACGACCAACCGGGTCGGGGAAAGGTCTTTTATGGATGCAAAACTAAACCGAAAAGAATAAAAAACACCACCACAAAAGACTTTGTAATTAAACATTTGGAGTCGAGACGCTTCCCCTTCGGTTTGCAAATAAAAAATGAAAAATAAAAAACGGGGTCGAGGAGCATTGTGCGCCAGCGGAGAATAGTATAAAAGACACTATACGGTGACGGTGGTATAAGAAAGGGGGACCAGAATCTGTCTGCGGACATGGGCTTGTGCCCCGACGCTGGGGGTAGGTTAGTGCTACCGATTTTGAAATACCAGTTTACAGTTGCCCAACGATTTTAACGACTCTGCGGGGTTATACTGTTACCAACCCGTGCGGATTACACGTTTCTGGACAATTAAACCGTGTTTATATACCGTATGGGTAATTCAACTTCATCTCTCATTCAAATACTTTAAATGCCTAGCTCATAGCTGAAGGGAATTTTCACCAAAATTGACTCAACGTAAAAAAATACTGACCAAAATTGGCGTTATGTTATTTTAATTTGCGCCTAAAATTGTTGAGCCATTAATAATGGTTTTATTATTACTACCCACTTAATAGGCACAAGATAATTAATATTCATTTTTATAGTTACATTTAGATCATCTAGACCACTTTAAGGCTAACCAGTTACGTTTTTAAGTGCTGTTACACGACAGTTTAAAAAAGCATCGACGTTGCTGAAGACAGAAAAATAAAAAATTGAAGTCCATAACATAAATCTAGCCGATGACTTCAATTGAAACAAAAATATTATCCATCTACTATTGTAAACCTTCTGCTTCCATGGACTTCACACGTGCTACACCAACATACGTACAGATAAATAGGTATTTACCTATATATACAGCTAATGCGATCAAACATTAAGTATATGTTAATGTGTTAATGCGAGTATGTTAATAATCTTGATCTGTCTATTATATAATTAATATGTTGTTATAATATATTTTTGTTCTTCATACTCTTATCTTTTACTCTGTTTATAATATTGTATATATATACTTTGCTACTTCTTAATGCTAACTATTATTAATTTATTATTTATGTATTAATTTTAAGTAATATAATATAAGAACCGCTCCCCCAGCACAAGCTTTGCTTTTAGGGGGTGCTGCAAATAATTATTTTACGTACTTATATAATGTGTCACTTGTTGTTTTGCAAAATAAATATTATTATTATTATTATTATTATTATTAAACCGACCTCTTCAATACTATCGTTATGAATGTAATACTATATATTTGCATTATATTATAATATGTATAGGCACAATTGCGGGCCGATTAAAATGCTAGCCGATTGAAGTATAGTCATTTGAAATATTGCGGAAAACATGTAATCCATAGAAACCCGAGTGTTTGTATATGTTCATTGGCGAGGACAAACAAATCCAGCCGTATAATATAATAATCTTAGTAAGGAATATAACATTATAATAATATATGTTATATACATAGGTACACGTCAAAAAGGAGTTATATGACGACCTAAAAAAGAATTTAACAATATTAATTTATTCGTTTCGCGTAGTATAATGTATATTCACTATGCATATTATAATAATAGTCTGAAGAAATGAGTAGGAGAAAAAACTTTTATTCGGGTGTGTTGAATACAATTAAATTATTTTGCATATTATTCGTAAACGGTTATTCTAACAGGTAGAATAAGAAACTCTCGAGGTTAAATAATCAATTTAGACACATGGTTATAACAACAGTTTGAAAAAATCGGAAAAGTTTCAGATTGCGAGCAAAACACGATTAATTCGATTAACAAATAATTATTTTATATACAGGAAATCTTTACCTCGACTCTCGTTTTCCTACAGTATGTTTATTAGATGACAAAACAAAGTGGGCCTCCCTGTATACACGACTACAGTTATATAATTATTATATAGGTACGTAAAGCTGGTACGATTGTTTGTACAAGTGCAGTAATGCAGTATACAACGCACCCCAAACATGCACGAAATAAACTTTGATTATTTATAAGGCGTTATAGATTAATCATTTATAAATCATTCAATTATTCGAAGCAGATCGATAAGATGTATACCGTATACGTTTTAAAAAATATAACAAAATAATATACAATAATACGTATATGAATACAAAGCGATCGTATATAATAACACGAGCGTAGTCAAACTGATTTTAGTTAAGGTACCTATAAGGCTATAAACTATAAATTTTAAACAAGTATCATCTACTAGTCACACGAATATATAAGCAATACATTTTTAACAGCAATCGGTGCGAATTACGACACGTACTAACTATATTTCATCTTCGATAGTTGACGATATTATGATAGCAATGATGCTCACGTGCAATACTACAATTAGGGTTCGGTTCAAAATTAAATCGTTTTGTATTTTTGTTAGTTTTTGTCATGACAAAATAAAAATATCATTAATAAATTTGAAAAACTATTATTGGTCTTATTAATTACACACCCAGCGCAGATACAGTCACGCCATCTGCTATGCTATATTATAGTTCCTCATCCGGCGATGGCAGGCGCGATCTACCGGTTGACCATAGATTTGCTTTTCCCGATCGTTGACGATAATAAGCATAACGTGGTGCAGATAAATACTACCATCAATGCCCAAAGGTACTACAAAAAAAAAAAGGTAATACAATTACAGTGACCCAATGACGAGAAAAATCGAAACCTACTATACAGCTGAGCGGTTACCTAACTATCCCCCTTTTTATGTATAGTATTTTATTTTTATTTTAAAAATATTATTACCAAAGCAACTTGAAACTTTAACCATTTATTTAAAGAAGCAAAAGATTACAAAACAGCTTACACTTTCTATATGGCTTACATTTTTATAAAGCAATAATAATTATTATTAATAACTCAACATACCGTTTATAGTTATATATATAATATATGATACACATCTATATGATAGGTTTTTAGATTCTGAGCTGAGCGATGAATGCATTGTTACAATGATGAGTATTTTAAAATTTTTTTTGTATCTTTACTCTTTATACAGATTTTAAATTTTGAGGACGTGATTATTATATGATAAAAAGTTGAATCTAATTTGTATTTTTAAGAGGTAAAAATTGGAAATTCTCAGAACTTTTTTAAATAATCATGAAAAACAAAAAACAATTAATGAAAAATGGGAATAGACTGATTCAGTTTTTTAGTGTAAATCAAGGTAGTATTCGTTTAGTATGTGACCTACCAGTTGAAAATCGAATTTAGTATGTGACCTACCTGTATTACTGGGTTTAGTGTGTGACCTAAACGTGATAGAGAAACTTTAATTCCGATTATCGAAAAAGAAATATTACCTGGTTCTATTATAATGTCAGATGAATGGAGAGCATATTCTTGTTTAAAAAATATAGGCTATGATCATAGAACAATAAACCATTCAAAAAATGTTGTTGATCCAACTACTGGAGCTCAAACACAAGCAATTGAATGTTCATGGGGAGTATTAAAAACTAAAATCCTACGAAAAATGCATGGAACATCAGCTGAAATGTTGCCACGTAATTTAATTGAGGCATGGTATCGATCTATCAACAGGCAAGATACAATTTTTTTAAAATTTTTAAGCGATGTACAAAAAGTGTATTGCCAAACATAATTTAATTTTATGAATTTTTTTTATACTAATATGCCTAAACCTAAATATTTACCTAATTATATAATTTTTAATTATATCTATTTTTAAATTAATTTTGACTGATATTGTATATAATCCGTAATCTGTAATAATAATATATTTTGACTGATATTGAATATAATCCGTAATCTGTAATAATAAAATAACGCCTAATTATATAATTTTTAATTTGAATGTTTTTAAATTAATTATCGGACCGGTAGGTCACGCATATAAAACGATCACCCTATATGGTAGGTCACATACTAAACGAATACCTAAATCAAAAACTAATAACCGTAGATACTTTAAATTTCACAAATTGTTTATTTTATCATTTGGTATAGTGACATGATATAATTTTCAAAATATTTTGACTTGTTTTGAACTATTTAGACATGTTAAATGTTCAAAAGCTTTTAGTTTTTTTCTATTAATATAGCTTGCAATTGTAATACAAGGGTCCTTGTAAGTTGTTATAATAGCAATTAAAATGCATTAAAGTTATATATAGGCACGGATATTTTAATAAGCATTTAAAATACATATTTTGACAAAATTCATCAAAATCTCAAGAATTTGTAGTTAAATAGTTCATTGTTTATACTACATCCAGAAAGTATATAAACACAATTTTAATTTCAAATTTCAAGTACATACTACGCTTTATAATTTTTTAGAAATAATAATGGGTGAGTAGTATTTGGCTTTTATATATATATACCTTATAGAATATAAATATTTGCAATAACACCTACCTATCAAAATTTAGTATACATCTCTAAATATAATTTTCTTACAATTTATCATACATGTAGACCTTTTGATATATATAATACATTTCCAATTAAAAATCTAAAAATATTTTTTTTATTATTATTATTATTTATAACACAGCTTTTATTCAGCCATCAACTACCAAAATTATAAACTTACAAAAAAAAAGTATAATAATAATATAATACTAAATATAATCATATACCTATAATCATTTAAAATCATTTATAATCATTATAAAACATGAATAAATTTGCATTTTTTCTGTCGGTAAGCATTAGGTAGATGCTAAATAAGCACAACATAATATCATGTTTCATGCGCGCTTTCGTTGTCCATTTCAAAATAAATTTTCAAAATATTTAGGACACATTCCATTTCAAACACATATAATTAATTAGAAAAAATGGTAATTTTAATTTTGTCATAAAACATTACCAGTTTCTGACGATAATATATATGTCGCTAGTATATATAGATAGCACAGTAGCACACAATACTTATTTTATCATTAACGTACATTAATATTTTTTTGACGCGTAAAACATACTATTATACTAGTACTTGTAATATTATTGTAAACATTTTCACATTATTCGCAATTATATTATTATACCACTTACGTTTGGAAAATTAATTTTGCATATGTATTCTAGTCTAGACGTAAAGAACTAAAGAAGATTAAATCGTAGTCACGGACCTTACTCATACATACACAATTGAATTTCATTCACACGTATTTTCTGATTAAAATTTACTTCTTAAACGGTAAAAGTTATAGCTAGTGTGGTTTGTAACTTGTAAGACAACACAACAGTGCCAGGTATAAAATATAAATTATATATCGTGTGTGTGCGGGAATCGGTGTATTTTAACAAAATGGAAAAATAATAATACTTATTTGTTAATTTGTTATAGAACTAAAGATAATAATTATCAACATTTGAGTTCGTTGAAATTGAAAACGTTCAAATTTAATAGTGTGACGACAAAATATGATCATCCAACATGAATAACTTAACATTTGAATTTCCAAAATGTTATGCTATGGAAAATCAATAATTCTATTAAAATAAAATATGACATACAGTATTAAAACCAGTTTTAGTAATTGAAACGTTGATCGTTCACTAAAAAAAAAATTTCGTTACTTATAGACAAAATCTTTGAAACATATTAAATACCTACAATTGTTATATTTTAATAAGAACATTTACTTTTGAGTAAAAACATATTTTTGTGTAAAAAATGTTTATACAAAAATACGTAAGTAGGTACAGACAGGAAAAATATAATGCCAAAAATAAAGAAAAGAAACAGGACAAATAGCCTAGAATGTATAGCATAAGTCATATAGAGGTACAAATAAAGTAAAATAGTTACTACCTACAATAGTTTCATTTAGAAACGACTTCAGAATAGTGCACGATTATAAAATAGGAGGGTGCTAAAATTTCGGCATTTATAATAATCTAAGAAAAATTATATTTATTAAATATTCCAACTATATCAACCCAACTAAAAAAACTTCAAAAGAAACAAGACTATTATTAACTACCTAATACAATTTAATATAGTTATAGCAAAAATAGATAATATGCATAAGCAGGTAGAAACATAATTTAAATTTGTAAATAGTAAATATTGTGAAAATATTCTTCTAAAGTGAACTAAAATAGATGTTCATACTGAATTATTTATGTTTTAAAAAATTTGTAATATTATATCTAAATTATTTGACGAATATTATTCAGGAAGATCGATATTTCAAAATGTATTACCACATTATTTATTTTGGAAAAATTTAAGTAATTTTAATATGATCTTCTATTTTTACATCTTTCTGTTTTTTGCAGGGATAAGACTTATGTACACTATCCATTTGTAATTTTTATATGGTAACCAAACTTTTAGTTTCATAGTTTTAAGTATAAAAACATCAAAAAACTTTTTATTTTATTTGTTAGGTAAAAATTATGGTAAATAAGTTGAGTGGTGTCCCTGCAATTTCACAAAAAATAATGAATGTTTTTAGTTCAAAGATTCACCTGTACATATTTTAATTTCTTACCAGAAATAATTCAAAATTAATTTTATTTCCAGTATTTTAAATTTATCTAGAAAAAAATACCACATGAATAATTAAATGCATGAACAATATTTCTGAGATTATAATTTTAAATTTTACAAACGTGTACAACAATAATGAGTTTATACTTTGATAGAAATATAAGCAAATATTCAGTATTCTCCGGAAATACTACTTGAACACGTTTATAAAAATAAAAATGTATAACGAAAAACGCATGAGAGAAATATAAAATAAATAATGAAATTATTTTTTTTATTTAAATATAAAACTCTTATCCACGGATCATTATTTTGTTTAATTTAAAAAATACAGTCATGTTCAACGGGGCACTAATATTCTTTCACAAAATATAACCTTTATTTATTTATTATACTACCTAGGTGAGCATAATATAAAAATAGAGACAAGGAGATTTTTTTTTTGAATTAGCATAGATAACTTATCAAGGAATTTTATGAAACATTTAAGTTCTTGAAATCAAGTAAATAGTAAGTTATATTCGTTACTAATAATATTATAGGCATTCAAAATAATAACTAACCGTAATCAAATTGTATAAACGATGTTATATGTTTTGTATCATTAATAATAAAATTAACTATTGATTATTGTAACAAATACTAATAGATTGTCAATTGTATAGTAAGTATACTACGAGGTACATAATATACTGCAGGGTAAAATCGTTCATCATTAGGCACTATAGTTAATCGAAAACAAAATCAATTGAATAAAACAATATATAAATTATTTTATGACCTTAGATGTGTAAATAAATCGTATCAAACCGGATTGAAAAAAACGCCATAAAAATCAATCAAATCAGTTGTAAATAGTTCAAAACAACTAACGGCGATGTAAATGCAACTAAATATACTTCTCTGTATGAATGACCGTAGTCGGCCCCGCAAGATAGGCGTTCAGTCAAGCCAACACCGTTATCATTTCATATTAAATGACAAAACAATCTTTTAATATACATAATAACAATTCATGTATTTTTACCATCAAAATAACGCAAAAGTTATTTTCATCAATTTGAAGATATTTCAATGTTAACGTTACTTATAAAAAAAAAAAGGAATTTTTTATCGATAAAACGATAATGTATGTTATAATATCGTAAAAAGTGTATATAATTTAAATTGTTATGATCTAATCAACGCGTAATATTTTATTGAAAGACCAAATATACAAAAGTTAACATTAAAACGTAAACACTAAGACTTCGAAGTTCAAATGAAACAAACATCAAGTACAATAATATTTAAAACTGAATTCTGTGTCGACAATTACCTACCTAATTAGTTTTAGATTAATTGAGTGTTTAATTTCGTACACGTTCTACAGAAGATAATTTAATAATTACTAACCATTTATGGGCTACTGTGGGAATTTGTTTGATTGTATTATTACAACTTACAAGTACCTCCACTAAACGCTATTTATTTTAACTTATAATTATTTTAAACGCTGAATAATTTTTTTCGAGATGACAATGAGAGTATGTCTAGTATTTATTAATCTACACCTCACTCAACTACACTGGAATCGGAATACATTTTTATTTTTTTTTATTTATTTGATGCGTAAGAAATTTAAATAACTGATAGAATAAATAGACAATATATCTACTACATTATATTATAGTCATAACTCATCATAATGGGAATATTTACATATTATAATATTTAAAATGAGACCTCAACAAAAGGCAGTACCAAATGCCAGAATACAATAATATAATTCAACTGATACAAATTAAGTAACAAAAAAGTATTTTTTTCAAGTATTATTAAACGATTTATATGTATACAATCAGAAATTAACTTAAAATTTTAAAAACGTATAACTAAATAATTAATATAATATACACCAGTAATTTATAAAAATGCATTTTAAACGCATGTGACAAGAAATATTGATTTGATGAAGGTTTCCGAGACAATTTCGTCTTGGACGCAGGAATGAGATTCTGTCAGCTTTCAATCAATAGATTCAATGAAGATGTGGAAGTAGACTGTATTTAGATTTTTATGATAAGAATGAATGGAAGAATAACTTAATAACCAAATTCGAAAGTATTTACTGTGACAAATGAAAATTGGTAATGTATATATAGTTCAATAATTATCAACCAACGTGAGTAATATATAATGAATAAATGAGAAATTATTATATTATATTGAATATTATGTATATTATCATTAAATATACCAGGTGATTATTTTATCATCAACCACTCATCATTTCAAAAACTATTTATATTTTTGAAAATATTTCTTATACATAATTTTAAAACATTAAAAAACAATATTTTCCCATAAAAAAATGTACTGTTTTCTATTTTTATCGTTATAATTTTAAAGTTATTACTTTTTTTGACAACATGCATTTTTAATGCCTTCTTCCGAAGCGGACATTTTTTTAGGTACTTAAATGCATAACAATTTTGGACAAATATAATTAATAGGTATTTAAAGTGTAGATGAGCAGAATCGAGTGGCAGTATAGTGGCACACCAAAATGCCCCGAAAATGTTGGTCCATTACTCACCCCTTGTCTAAACTTTAAATACTTATAAGTTATAACAGTTATAAATAACTATCTACTAGTCCGAAGTTTGATTTTTACGTATAAAAACACTCCAAATAATATTCTGCTTTGAAGTATGAAATTGAAATGCATGTTATCATACAAAAAATTTAAAAACAAACAATTATAACGATAAAAAATAGTAAAATAGATTTTTTGTAAGCATTTTGTTTTTAATTATTTTAAATTATGTAAAAAAATTATTTTAATCATATTTAAATGATAATAGTTTACGAAATAATGAATGTTCAATAATGAAATAATCATTCTGTATATATTATCAACTGCGACAACGGACGTCAACTACCAATGGCAACTACGGCAAATCTACACAAACTGCACTAAGATGAACGGATAAAACGATGACGTCGAATACGTCAGAGACGACTGTGGCAAAATCTAATGTCAATACGTACGGCGATGATACTATAAGAGATCGGCGGTCGATGAGAGATGTTGGACGATGGAACTGAGACGCACAATTGCACGAGGGCCGAGCAACGGTCAGCTCACAAGGACCCCGATCGTTAACGACTGTGAGTACAACTAAACACCATAATTCAACAAACACGGTGTATGTAGTCGTAAACAAAATTACTAGTGAAAAAGTGAATAACATCGATTGTTGATATGGACGACACGATTTAAGATAGTATGGTATCTTATCTCTGATAAGATCTTTTTAAACCAATAATAAGTTGGACGTATTTAAGTTAAAAGAAACAATTCTCAAAACAGTGCTACAATAGTTTGACTGTTTGATATATTATTATATCAACGAAATAATTCAACCTCTAAAAAAGACCTTTATAAATATTTAGTGAAAATATAAAGTCCCTACGATTTTTATTTCTGAATAATAACATGATAATAATTTCGATTTTGATTTTATTTGATATACCTATAAGCAATGTTTCGTTAAATTTATGTTTGTGTAAATGGTTAAAGTTAGAGAGCCTCATATATATATAGATGATATATTATATAGTAAAATCAAATTTTTTTTTAAGATAATAACATTTATTAATTTATGTTATAACACAAATAATAAAATGTATAATATTTTTGTGCCGTAATCTATTTTATTTATAACAACTGTGTTTTTCGTCTTATAGGTAATAACTATCTGAAATCGTGGGCCGTGGCCATCGTTGACAAACAGTCAAAGACTGTCAAGACGAATCCGGGGGGGTGTCATGTCACGCGTCATCATATATTTAAGACACGGTTTCATTTTGACAACGGTGTATACAGTGTACTACGGTTAATATATTATATTAACCATGGGCGTAAACTAGTGTCTCTTATCTGTATCCAACAAATAGGAAAAGCTCAATAATTATTAACAGTAATCGTACTGTTAAAAAAAAACTGAACAAAAAAAACTATTTTTGCCAAATAATAAACATAATAATTACCCACATATATATTACATTGTGTACCTACGTATAGTTATACGTACAAATATAGAAACGATACGAGCCATTAGTCGAAACAAAAAACAAATAGGTACCCATATCCATATAGCATAGATATATATAAACATGCAGCTGTCATAAACTTGAGGTCCAACAGAATTGGTTCGATATTACGACTGTTATGTATTTAAACTCAACGAGTTCCAACAATAGAAATCTGTTTAAAACAGCTATAATATAGCCTATAGGTCTACAAATCAATAAAATAATATTTAAATATCGCATTTATATTATATACGATAACACATCACGATTGGTGACATACACTGAAGTTATGAACAATAGTAACGAGAAAATTATAAGTAATACAACTAACACGTTTTTAAATCGTACATAGTACTAAATAAAAACATACTAAAAAATATAAAAGAATATATAAAAACCCCGCATACGTTTGGGGCCCTTTGTAACGTATAGGCTGTTTCTTAAACCCTCCACGGATATGAAACAAAACAAAAAATCCTTCTTCATAACGATATATCATCGTATTGCATTGGCCGCAAAATCGAAATCAAAAATGAAAATTCAACGTTTGGAAAAACAGACGCAATTGGATCGAAAACTATGAATCGATCGTAAAAGAAAGTCGCGGAGAAAAACGGTGGTGCGTCGTATTTTCTCCGCCCACCGATTGTTATTCATCTATTATATTCTTTTATATTATCGCCATTTTCGTCGGCGGTGGTAGCTGTAGTTGCAACAGCATTGGGTGAAAGTCGGGACCACTGCAGTACACAAAAGCGTAAAATTCATAACCTACACATAATATATACAAGCACTGTTATTATTATTATCACATTATGTGCAGAGGTTTTTTTTTGTTTCGTATAAATTCAGTATTGTTGTTAATACGGGCGTGACTAATCCGTCAAGGTATATAAGTGCGGCGGCGGGGAAGAAAGGATATTATAGGTATTATATACCTAGGTATATATTGTTGTCTCTTCTGCTGCGGAGACACGCGGGAGAACGACGATCAACTACTATCATCACGACCAAATGCTGCTGCAGCGGAAAAGACGAGTGGAGAATAGGAGGGGGTGACTGAAATGGGCTGCGTATTATTACGTCGACGTATATTATACAGTTTGCTATATACCGACACCGAGATACAGGTATAATGTATATATATAAATAGATAATACAATATATATATATATCATTCCGCGGTTCGTTGGCCACGACAGTGGAATTATATATACATGTACATAGTAGTGCGGGAGAGGGCTTATATCGGAGAGATTCGGAACCGTTCTAGATCAATGTCGATGGAATAACACAATAATAACGACGATATAATAGACGTCACGATCGCGGTTGTTACTTGTTTTGGACTAGGATACGGCGAAACGAACCAATTTTATATAATAATATTGCATTTTTCTGCTTCGGGTACAGTGTGATTCTTTTTTACTAAGCGACGTTTACAGCAACACTACTCATCCGCGAATCGCACATCCCGGTGATAACTATACGCATTCCGAGTATGTAGCAGGATATAAACGCAAGGCACGCGTACGAATATTTCGTTTATTTGCATGTTTTTCTTACCAGAAGTATACGTTCACTGGGTCGTCTCGATTTGACACTACACAATATTGCCGGCGCGGCGCCGCCGTACCACCGTCGTCCTTTCAATTATTAATAAATTTCTATATTCGAATCGGAATGCTATGCATATATTATTATTAGCAGCGCACAAATTACTATTCAACATCGTAGACACAATATACACACGACATACATATTATAATATTATGATCCCGTTTAAATGGCACAATCGATGGTCGACCCAAATGTATGAATTAGGTTACTACATGCGCGCGGGTTTATTTTGGTTGGACTGTCATAATCAATCGAGTATAAATAATTTAAACCGTACAACTGTACAAGTTTCGTAAACCGTAACACGTAATAATTGCTTTCCTGTATATTATAAACTTTCATAGACCATTACAAACGAAAATATAATTGTATAGGTATGAGGCTTAAATATTTCACTTTATTTTAATTGTGACAACTATATGAAGTAGGTAGGTATTTATATATTACACCAATATTTTTTAATTTGTATTTCATTAGTATAGTTATACTTTGAATTCAAACCAATAATCAACGTTATAATTGTGTGTACAAATATATCAAAACAAACGAATAATGATTTTGTATGATGTATTCATTGTATTGATGAATTAAGAGGACGTACTACCCACATGTGTTGTCTCCGTCTTACAAATGTACAACAAAGCCAAAAACTGTTTTGTGTATAACAACTACTCTCTCTGTATTTATAGTAGAATGACCAAAATTCTACAACGCATAGGAATGAACTTTATCTGTGACGTAGTATTTACATTTTTTTAATAACACTAGTCAATCATTTTTAATAATTAAATTAAAAAACAAAAAACCTAATGTTCTAAAACTGATAACTTTAATTGTGTTTATGTTATTTAAAAAATAAAAACAATTCGTCACGGATTAAGTTATTTTTTATGGGTTGTGGAACTTTGATGATTCTACTATAAATACAGAGAGAGTAATGTTGTTACGCACAAAAAAGTTTTTGGTTACGTTGTACATTTGTAAGACGGAGACAACACATGCACGTCCTCTTAAATGGCATTCGAATATCCGATGTATTTGAGTCGACATTAACAATAACAAGATGTCTAAATAATAAATGCGTCAAGTCTAGAAATTATATATAAACTATGTAGTACTGAAAGAGAAACCATGAAGAGTAAAACTCTTTAGGTAGGTACCTCGTACAGTCGTACTACCTAGGTAATTTTACTCTTCATAAGAGAAACTATACGCACCAAGACACAAAACCACAAACAAGACTTATCGTAAAAAAAAATTATTCATTATTATAAAATTACATTTACCTAATTTGAAACAGTAAAAACTATTGATCCAATGTTTTTAAATCCCCTAAAAATAAACGTTTAGTTTTGACAGTGAACCTGTTTTTGGATGTTGTGCATATTTTAGACACCACATAAGATTATTGGATGATTATTGATTAGAAATACATATATATATATAAGTAATAGAAGACTATTATAATATATATTATAATAATTAATATGTAGTAGTGCAAAACATAGAAACAAATATGTTGCATGGTGTACGGTGTACCACAAAAAAAAATTTTCCTCATTTTATATTTAAATCTGACATGAAATGTATCACCGGATACTAATGTATTTAGTTTATATTTTACTTATACACAATAAAATTACTTATTTTTGGGCTTTATTTTTACTTAGAAATGTAACAGTTGGATTATTATTTATATATATAAAAATATTTAAAATTGTGTACATTAACTTCTTTATATAGAGTTCTAAACTTCCGATATAAATACAATAATTTGTATTAATTAATACTGGCTTTATTAAATAACACTAAAATGAAATACCATTATCAATAAAACGCAACAGTCTAATAGAATAATAAACTGTTAAAATTTAATTGATAAAAACATAGTATAGGAAAACATATATATAACAGTTACCCTAGTACATAACCCTGTATATTTGTCGTTCTGCTAAGTCAACAGTTTAAAAGAGGTCAAACGATAAATCCCCATTTGACGCATACGTCACTGTCTCAGGGTTCCAATCGTTTTATTTATTTTTTATATGAATAACGCATATAGTGGGCGTTCCATAGCAAAGGAATTGACTCGACAATAATTACATGTCAAGGTCTATTATATTATTATGTTTTGTGTCTTCCGTATTTGCCACGTGGAATTATAATAATAATCAAGTGCTAAGACAAATAATACGTGTATTTTACAACACACAACAAAAGCGCTGCAACCCGTTGAAATTCAAAGATCATATTGTTATAAAATATCTTTACACAAATAACTCACTCATAGTTGTTTAAAATTGTATATAGTGTTTAATAACTCTGTAAATAACGTCTTGTAATATCTATAGGCACACATCGAAATGCACGCCTACTGAAATAAGCGACTTCCTACGCGGGTACACATCCGGTTTTTTATATAGACAACCGTATGTGAAATGAAAAAAAGTCATAGAAAATGCAAATACCAACCTGCTAAGTATAAAAAACAAAAGATTAATAATTGTGCATTATACATTTATACCTGTACAGTATACGGGGTACTCCACTCACCCACCTACTATATAGGTATTCTCCTCTACTAGATTCCTATCTAAACTTTCAAACATAGGTACATAACTTTTTAAGTATACATAAGTGATGGAAATAGTGATTCAACTTATAAAACAATATTAAAAGTAATTGCCGATATAATGGCTATTTCTCAAAAATTATTAAGAAATGCGAAAACAATTAGGTAAGTATTTTATTTTTGGGTATAGTAAGCCCAAAATAATATTATAAATTTTAATGTGTTATTCATTATAAATTTATCATTAAAAAAAATATTAAATAGGAAAAAAGTTTAAGGAGACAACCACAGTGAAACACTCAAACACTATGTACAGTGTACACTACATATATATAGATACATACGCGTATTTTCGATAGTCGACTATATCAACAGAATAAAGTATTTATTATGTAAAAATAAAATATAATAATATATTATCATTAACAATATATACGCAATGATATTATACATAATTATTAGGTACTTATATAATATATTTCTGTGTATGTATGATAAATTGATAGATAAAAAACATACGGCCTATACCTACATATTATAATACGTGAAGTTTACCTATTCTTCATCATCCATATGCACAGCGGACACAGACAATTATTAAGATTATATAAGACAAATATCAAGTACCTGTTAACTTGTACGGTTATGGGCCAATTAAAATAGAAACATTTTAACTAACTGTTGCATTATAAATATATCTTAAATCAGAAGCTAAATAACTGAGAACTTGTTAAATTGTATCTATATATAGGTTATAGGCAGAATAATTATTAATACATGACTAATATGGAAGTAATTTCCTACATATCACGAATAAATAAAGCTTATATAGATTAGGTCCTAACGCTAAGGACATATTTGTCATTTTACACAGAAATGCAAGTATGTACCTATAATAAATTAAAGAGAGTTTAGTTAGATTCTTTCTATATATTCATATAATACTATACATTTTTGCTCTCACAGAAGAATCCATTTAAAATATTAAATTTGACAATGTCCATTTAGATTTTTGTTTTTCACACCGTTATGATTAATCATTGTCCCATGGGTCATGACATTTGAGGATATACAAATGTATATCAACGGTACCTAAAAGTGACGTGCCCAGCATACACATATTTAACAGTTTTATAATAAATATATGTCCCTAGTATATATATAATATATATATACTTCACTAAATATAATGAAAGTTATCCCGGGTCCAACATATTTTCATAATTTTTTGAATATAATCATATGGTTTTATAATTACTTATAATTTTTTCTATGACAATGATTTGATGAAATAAATATTTTATTGAAGTTCAAATGCATATAAATGAATAATGTAAGCCGGGATACAAATTTATAAACTGTATGAAATAGGTACCGGCTTTGGGACCGCCTTTAGAAAAAATTGAATGTTCTGTTAAATGTTATTCTACAAGACAAATTGGATACATACATAACTATATGTATATAGTTATATAGTTCCATCGAACCATTTGGGACTGAAAGCATACAAAGGTTTATCGAATAGGAAAACGGTATATAATTGGGAAAGCGACTGAAACACATACGATTTGGGGATACTAAACTAATGTACCTAATAATATTATATACAAACTATTATATAATTCTCTCGTATTTCCATTCCGTTTATTCACGTAATACACACGGCCGTTTTGGACACATGATGGCATACAAATTCAAATTCCAAATATGCAATTCTAATAAATATCGCCCTAAATTAGTATTAATATTACTCTTCAACGCATATAATAATAGTAAAAACTCACAGAAATTGCAGAAAAAATACTTTAAATTATTTATTAGGCGATATGCCTGTATAATATATCTACTCTCCCAATGAAAAAGAAAGTAACTACATTTGACGATTTTTTTTTTCTAATTTGTTATTCCTGTTTTTCTGGATTTCCAACGAAGACGGCATTATAACTGAACCTTATTGTACAGAACGTCTTTGGTTGATTTCTGCAACAATATCAGCTTCGTTGGAAAAACGATAACACCAGATTGAAAAATAAGTGAGTAAAATCAAGTTACTTCCCTCTTCGTTGGAAGAGTCGATAGCACGTTCAAGGTCATAACTGAAAAACAATCAGGGGTTGAATATTTTTTTTTTAAATGGATACTGGACACTTATCATTTTTACGTTCAAAATATATAACTCATTTTCTACTTTTAAAAATTTCGGTGGTGGGAAGGTGGTCTTGACTTTTAGATCTTCCCACCCTTATGGTTTTGTGGTGCACATTACTAATAATAACCATAATATATATTTTGAGATATTTTCCCTCTACGTATGGAGAATATAAATTGTTTGGAGTGAGTCAATAAAATAATAATAAATTCTATAAAAGTATTACAAGGTCACTAGTGTAATATCAATAAACAAGCCGCCAATACATCCAAAATAAAATATTAAAACATGCATAACATATTGCTCATCGTTAAATGCATGCATCTAAATATAAGTTTCCGCGGTTAAATATATACAATTTTCAAGAATATGTTACAATGCTGATAAATTTAAGGTACTTTTATTATTTACAGTTTAAATTTTTTGACACACTTAAAACAAATTAAAGACGGAAACATATTTAAAAAATTAATCTTACTTGAAAATCAAATGTTGACAGAATTTTAGGAGAAATTGAAAAGAGATTCAAATGTATTAATATTAACGATATATCCTCAACCAATTTTTGATATTATTTGTTGTTATTCAAAAAATATTATTGACTTGAAATATTCAACTGTAACTTTAATTATCCTTTTCTATAAGTACTCGATGTTTTTTTCAAAATACTTAGACTACCTAATTTTAAGCAACATAATATATTATGTATTTTAATTTTTGAATTTGTTTAGCTTTTATTAAATTTATAAAAATGTTTAGACTTGCTAAAAAGATTAAAAACTTGATAAAAGATATTACGTTATAGTTATCTAATAGCTATACAGAAAATTAATAACACATAGGCATGGTTTTTTTTTTTTAAGTAACGTTTAATGTCCGTACGAAAATTAGCAAATAATTTTGAAATTAAAAATGTATAAAATGTTGTATAGCATGAAAATACAATACCTATATACGGTTCCTCATAAATAGATTTTACTGAAACCCAAAAATCTAAAAATATGTTTTTTATAGACATTTGAAATTCAAATTTTGTGAAAAATAAATAGATATCTACTCTTTTATAAACGAAGGCCGAAAAATAACAATTTTTGTTGTTTTATTGTAATTCAAAACAAAATTATTGGAGACTTGAAACTTATATGTATAGTATAGTTTTAAGCTATTACCTATTTATACCACGAACCTATTCGCACCGTTCTGGGTAGGTAAGTTTGTTTATATCTGCGTATATCGTGTACCCTTATATGCTGTTGTATAAAACATAATTTATGAAAAAAGTACACCGCTTCTTCTACAGAGCAATACAATATAGCTAGAATTTACCGTTGATGAACGATAAATTCCAAAATAAAATATGTCATTGTTTACAGTCATATAATATTTAATAGTATAATATATTTTACGATAGGTCGATAGATATGACCATGAATACGACTGTACGAGTGGTACGACACAGTATGGAACAACGTTGCCCGCAACGATAACAGCGGGAGCGCGATTTCAGAGGCGGTTTATTGAACACTTGGAGACTGCGACAGTGCGACACGGTATTTCCTTCGCGGGTCGTTGGACGAGGTTGCGTCGAACTAGATGATATCGTGGAAAACACCTTACGTACACTGTACACTACACTCCATTCGATCATCCGCGATGATGTGATATTCGCTTGACAACGATAACAATAATAATAATAATAATAATAGTAATGTACAATATAACGTCACCCCAATAATGCCTTATCTATATGTAGCTATCTATTAATTATACTAACAAGATACAACTAGAGACTATAGTTAATAAATTACCTGCAATCCAAAACATTATAATATTTAAAACAAATTAAAAATTAATAATGACCATTGCATTAAAATAATGATGGTTTAGTAAATTGTTATGTTTTAAAAATATTCCAGATATATTATTCAAATTAATTTTTTGATGGTATAAAAATTAAATTCATAATATTATGATTATATGATTTATAGTTATATACATAAATCTGTACCCAATTGGTGGTGAAGTCTTTCAATTTTATAAATAAGTATACGATCAGATACAATTTTAAACCTCTGTTACACTTCTTGAACACGATTTTTCCTTTTTGATTATCTCGATTGGTTATATAGTTAAATCTTATACTTACACCTATTACTAATACTTAATATAAAATAAACACGGGCTTAGATGTATAATATATATATAATATATATGATATTTATCATGAAATTAATTTAAATCTACATAGAAAATACCGATAGACCTAATAATATGCCAAAAACATGTAAATATATTCAGTATCAAGCTCTAATTACAATAAATATATATATATGTTTATTATATTGTTATGTACGTGCGGGTGTGCAGCACATGTAGGCACTACAATACGATGACTACACCAAAATAGATTTCCTCTCGCGATCGTTATTTTTTGTACGCGGTGATTTTATATTACGTTATTACGTACATAAAATATTAGATATAGGTATACCTATTTATTTCAACCGGTCGTAAACTTGTAACGGTAAAGCAGGCTGCAGACGGATGCGCGAGCGACGACGAAATTTTCAGCCACTGCGGTCGCAACGTACATAGATAGATACACAATATTGTACACGCGCGCGCGGCCGCCAACAACTGCACAGTTCCCGATTTTTTTTAACACTTTATATAGGAGGTAGTGAGGTACCTCCTATAAAACCATTGTTGCTCAAACACGCCGTCTGCGTCACAGTTGTGTGTGCGTTGTTATTGCTACACATCCTACACCACGAGTACACCGAAAATGTACAAGTACTTAATAAATAATAAAATGTATGATGAATAATGATAGATATAAAAAGACAGTGCAGTGTAATATACTAATATCCAAAATCTAAATACCCGCAGCAGGTATCACTTTTTGTGAACTGATAAAAGGGGCCCCGCATAGTGCAGTATAATATAATGCCTGTCTTTACCAAAACGATTAACTTGAACGGAAACTGCACGTGCAATGTGCATTGAGTACTGCCATGCTATTATGGGCGAGACCCTTTTCGACCAAAACAAAAAGTTATATAATATATGTAAAAAAAAATAAAATAATTGGTAGATATATAATTTTTGTAAAATTATGGAAATTATAATTTTTAAAATTTTTAAAAGTATAAGTTTTAATATTTAAAATACAAGAATACCTATATGTCAAAATTATTTTCATGTTAATAAGTCACAATATGTATAATATTATAAAAGAAAATTAAATAATAATATACAATTTGGAAAATTATACAATACAAAAAGTTTGATATAATATATTTTATGTTATAGGTACATATCGAAAATTTTTAAAACCTATATATAATTTTTGTCATTAATTATTTGATAGGTCGTCGTCGAGTTTAATTGTGAAGGCAATTACCATAAAATATAGGTATTATTGTAATCACATTTTTAAATATAATTTTGTTAAGTTAGTTTCAAACAATTATTTCAAAATGTAATGCACCAGCGCTAACAAAAATCAGATGATGACAGAACACAATAATTATATTGACCTTATATAATTTTTTTATAATTTATATAAATCAATTTAAACTATAATATGAGTAGTTTTATAACATACTGTGTATATTATACACATAACTATTATATACTTACTAATTATTGACAAAAATTGTATATTATTATTTAAATTTTTTTTATAATATTATACATATTGTGACTTATTTACATAAAAATAATGTTAATATATAGGTAGGTATTTTTATATTTTAAATATTAAAACTTATACTTTTCAAAATTATAATTTCCATAATTTTACAAAAATGATATACCAATTATTTAATTTTTTTTACATATATTATATAACTTTTTGTTTTGGTTGAAAAGGGAAACTACCTTTTTTAAATTTGGTCGAAAAAGGAAGGGTACGATTTTGGTCGAAAACAGCCATGCCCGCTATTATAATAATATTATGTTTTGTATATTATAATAACAAATAAGCCTTTCAAGTTTCGAAAGGTTCGATATACATCAGTCTTTTTTCTGCCATTTTCTTGTACAAAAATGTTATTACATTAAACAATATACCGGTCTTTAAGTCACCGGACCGAATTAATTAACAGTACAACCATTATTATTAAAGGTATTATAATATATTTAATACTGCCATGCATCGCAGGTATTGCAAGTTATTATTTTTATTAAGTATTTATATAAGGCCCCGTATACGAAATAAAAATATTTTGTAAACTAGGTTGAGTAAAAAATCACATTCATGTTAGTCTAAATTCTAAGTTAAACTTCGGGATGTAGAAGTATTTCCTTGCTTGCCTATACGGCTATACGTTATACACGGCTACACCGCTACAGGAATATAGGTACACATTATATTCGTAAACAAAAAATCTAATGTGTACGATAAATTTATTAAACTTTTACTACTGGATAAATAGTTAAGAATTCATAAAGTACCATCAATACAAAATAGGTAATTATCCGTACACTAGTTGAATATCAAGACGGCCAACGCAATAATTTATGCTTACTTTAGTAATAAATCATCATATATACAGACCTAAACGGTACCAACGAAATAACTCTCATATTAAGCATGACCAAGTAAGCGTACCTACCTAATATAAACAATGCTGCAAATGTTGTCAAAAATCAAAACTTTAATACTATAATATTCAATTAAAATAATAACACTGCAATGGTTAAAAAGCTGTAAGACTACCATCGTTAACGTTAATATTATGACACCTTGGAGCGGCACTCCGCGTGTTATAATATATTTATATTAATAACAACATCCATACATATACCTACCTACATATTAATAAACATTTTATGACTCATGTTTTAATATGAAACAATCCAGTAGTTCATAATATTATGTTAATATATTACACTTAAAAGTTAAAATACATAAATAAACCAACAAATTAATTAGGTAGTTATGAAAACACACCAAGTAATTATATTTACTATTTTTTATTGAATGTATTTTTATTTTATTAATATTTCTTACCCGTAAAAACTAAACATATAAACACAATAATTATAATAGAAAATGTATTTCCAAGCCCCGAAGAGTTTAATATGTTATTAATATAGTTATTGTCTTCGGTATTATTTTTACTTGGAATATAAATAAATACAATACTTAAAAATCAAATCAAAAACATAACATTCTTAACTATAAAATTAATGGTTTTCTTTATTTCGTATATAGATACTAAATTGCATAATAGTTAGTAATACAACTAATTCATAAATCGTAAATGTGTTTTAATAATTTAATTCCATTAGACCCGAGAGGAGTGGGTGAATGGGTGTGTATAATATGTTATGGACAGGAAACAATAATAATTTAAAATAAAAAAGATAACTTACAGTATTGTCATTTATATTTAATATGCATACATATAAAGATGATTACGACGAACACGTTATTGATCATTAAACAAATACAATGCAGTTGTGTCCTGTCAATAGCTTTGCCTGATCATATCAATATGTTTTTTTTTTGTTATACACTAACAATGTAATAAGTACACTAGTATATCAACACTTGAAATAGCTAGAACGAATTTTTAATGAAATAACCTGATAAGAGTTTTTATAGCTAAGCATAATTTAGTTTCATATTTTTTATGTTATTTTTAACAACATACCTAATAATACGTTGGTACCTATAATATTATATTTCAAGTATATTTAATTACAATCGTTCATCAAGTCATAATAATATGTTTTAAATTGTAACATAAAATATTTTAACAAAACAATAGCGTTGTAAAGTTAGTATTTACAACAAGAGCTAGACTACAGTAAATTAAAAATATTAACAATATTATATTCTTATAAAATCTTTGATAATTTAAATTCTAAAAACATGAATAAATGCGATGGAAGTTTTTAATCCCTTATTTATTACGCCCGGGCCTATGCTTATTAATATATAATAATGTAATTGTTAAAGCTTATTAATGAAACTTACTATAAATATTTATAACTAATTGGTACGCAACACTTCAACAATACCGTATCTAAATATGTCCTAATAATGTCTATTAAAATATTAGTAATTTCAAATAGATGATGATTTTATCCAAACACACCTAGTCCATTCAAATTTCTAATGCATTGTAAAAAATAAAAACTTAACCAATAGAAATAGAAATCAATGTAACTTATAAGTATTATTGTAACTGTGATACTTAGAATCAACATGTTTTTTTTTTAAAAAAAGAACCCGAGAAGTCGCTCTGCAGTCTGCTGTTTTGTAGGTGTTGAGTAGATCACTTTAATGGACGTGTTAAATTTGAATTCAATAATAAATCACGAAAAACAACTCTCAGCGGAGACGGTCGGTCGGCCTTATTTTAATATTTTATTCTATGTATCTACAATTGTATGGTATTAGTATATTTAGTAATACGGTAAGTTTACCTACCTAACTAAATTTTTGCCAATAACAAATCACATATATTTTATAATAATTGTTATAATATTATTATTTATTTTATTATTTCAAATAATTTTAGATACTAATACTATCTGTAATTTTCTATAATTCAATACCGACTTACCGTCATACAACATTTTCTATGGTACCGTAAAACAGTGTGTATATATAAGTTCATAGTATCAATTGCATTACAAATTAATATCTTAATATTTTGAAAATGTCAATGTGTTTACTGTTTAGTAAATAATAATATTATATTATTAAATATTATTATAATTAATTATTTCAATATGACATAATTTTTATTATTGGCATAAAAAAACTTATTAACTTTTAAGTCAATCGACTTACAAATTACATGATTTCGTGATAGGTTCGTGGTATAAATATCTTAAATATTTTTAAAACGACATGGTGTATAGATAATAATAATATATGTACTGGCAAAATGTTTCAAATCCCTAAGAATAATATTTTTTTAAATTTATACAAAACTCCTACCTAACTAAAAGTACTGACAATTTTCGATACCCCAACCATTGTACTAACTTAAACTAGTTCCAATTTGCTACCAGAAAACACCATCGAAGTTGATCATCAAAGTATTTTGCTTCTATAAAGTATCGACAAGCAAATGTTAAAAACTCATCATTATAAAACCAATATATATTCATCGGAGAAATATATTACTTATATTTATATTGTTAGGTACCTTTATGTTATATTTGTATATTTTAATTCCATTTTGTTTGAATTGTATTACTGAATAGTTTTTTTTTATTACCTATTATAAAAAATATATAGTACTAATATCTATGTACTCAAAAATATTTAAAAGGCATAATAAGATCTAAAGTTAAAAATGTATTTCTTATAGAAATAAGCGGTTTTTTTAGGATACGTGATTGCAAGTTTGCCAATTATCAATGGATGTAATCCAAAAATATAGGTACTCGAACTATAAGTTTGAAATCATTATTTCTGTTATTAATAGGTAGACACAGTTACACTTTAATCCATGTAGTTACTCAAAAATATTTATTTTTTTTTATTTTAAGCTTACAAATAGGTATACCAAAAATGTATTATTATATTTTATTTAGGTACCTACCTAGTTAATAAAAAAATATTATATTATATTGATCAATACCTAACTAACCAAACATCTGATAATAAACATAGAAATGTAGGGATTACAATAATATTTGAAAACATTAATTCAACCATCGGTTTAGAAATAAGACCAAATATTAAATTAAAAAAAAATTATATTCAATAATATATCTGCCTACTAAATAATGTATCTAAAACAACAATCTAAAATAAAATCATAAAATCGTTAATCATCATGTTATAAAAGATTGACGCGTTTATCTATTATTATAGTTAAAAATTGTAATACAATAATTGTTATTTATCAAAATATAAGAAAGTATTATCTACTAATTATAAAACTACTAACTGGTTGGATGATTAAATTTAATTGATGCCTCCCACGTCCAACAACAAGAGTTTGACTTCTAAAAAGAATAAACAGTATACTTAAAATATCTGTGCACCTATAAATGTAAGCCCAATGTAAACCTTCAAGATATATTGCAAAACAAATAGAAAAAAATCAATCGTTCTGAGATTGGACCTATCCCTAACCAAGCTTATACCAGCCTTTCTGTAACCGAAGTCATAAATTATGATATAGAGCACTAGATTTTCGGCAAAAATGCCGAACACCTTAAAAAGGGTCTTCATAAAACCATAACCATAGTCGGGTCCGTTGTAATGGAAATGTTCACGGCTCACCATAACTCATAAGAAAAATTGTGTTAACAATAGCTGACCCTTTAAACCTCAGTTTATCGGATCTAATCGAAATCTCGCACAAAATGTTTCAAGTCTCCACATGAACATGCGACACTATTTGTGTTTCAGACTTCCAGTGGCGGCGACGACCTGCGTAACGCTTTAGGGCACAGTGTACCTACGTGCGTAATTTGTTTAGAATCCAAACACGGAGGATGATCATTAAACTGGTTTTCTGACTGCTTTTTTTCAAGGGGCGGGGAACTGGGAAGGACATTGCGAATTCACAATAATTAGGTCAATTGGTCATAATATTATAATACGGCGGAAGTAGCATTTTATTTTTATGAACTACCTTTATCGTCTTATTTTTTCATGGCCATAGGTGGTCAGTGTCGAAAAATATAATTTACTTTAATTGAATACGAGCATATACCTATACCTCATTTGTCAATCGGTTAATCGTTTGTTTTTCATTATAGGTAATAATATTATTGTTTTAACACTTATGAACCGTAAGTTACACACTCACACACGAATACGGAGGATTTACTTACGAATTTAAATTTAAAATATCCAGTCAAATTAACTTGATTTACTTAATTTGATCTTTAGACACTAAAATTTACTCAGGATATTTATTGGTTCATTAACAATTTTATAACATTTACTTTACTACAATAGTTGTTTATATTAAATTATAAATGTTTTTTTATATTGGGGTAATTTATTTTTAGGAGTTCACAAAAATGTATTATTTTAAACTCTGTTTTAAATTTTTTAATGTATTACAAACAGTTGTAAAATTAGCAACAAACATATTATGAAATAAATGTAAATTTAAGCAAAATATTAGGTATTAGAAATAAAATAGCCATTGGTGTTACATATAGGTACCCTAACCTACTTACTAACAAAACAAGCATTTGAATTTTTTTTGTTTTTTTTATCACACAGCACACATACCTATTAAACTTTAAAAAATAGGCAAATACCTAATCTGAAAAGAAAATACATCCATGAACTAATAATATTATGTATCTATCTATGGTCTTTTTTATAGTTTTTAACTATGTGACTATAAGGAGAGACTATAGATACAGATAAAAACATAAAAGATGACAATATAAGTATATTATATAATTATTATCACTATCATTTGTTGACCTTTGACACACTAAAATGGACACAATTAATATTATAAAGGCTACTATCCTAATGAATTCTTTACTGTCGCCCATTCCGTATGTCTGATAGTTTAAATATATGTATATATTGTAACAATGTTAATGAACACTTATAAAAGTGTTATTCAATTATATCTAACTATTAAAATGATTAATCATCACAATATATTATATACAATTATTATAAAGATATATTGTTCAGTATATCTAGTTCAATTAAACAGATAAACTGATAACATGTAAACTACAGTGTTTATAGGCGGTTAAGGTTGCTTACAAATTTTGACGACTAAGTATAAAAGTTATGTAAATGGTAATATTCAATGGCTTATTGTCATGAACACATTCTTAAATAACATATTAAAAGTTGTTAAAAGTGGATGAGCAGTACTTTTGGATATGTTGCAAAATAAAGGTTACAAGCCAGATAATACCTAATCGGCTATAATACAAGCCATAATATAGTCATGGAACTTGAAACAATAACAACTGGTTGTCGAATGGTATTACTTAAGCGACACAATATGCTGTATAGATCTCTCAGATCAAATGAGGGACGGTCATAAGTGCGGATAACACCATTCAATTAGATATTACTTTAAAAGAGATGATAACAATGTCAAACTTCCTGCAAGTGGCGTAGACTACAATACCATTGAAACAGAGAATGATAAAATAAAATTGACTCACCTTCGATGCACACGACGTGGTCCCTGACTTGTTGGGCGACGATTGGATCGGGTATGAGCTCGATGAGATCATAAATGGCGTAGATGGACGGGTGAACGCTCTCGAACCGCTGAATTTCTTTGCAGATGGCCAGCGAATTGTTGGAGAACGGTGAGTGGCTATGGTAGTACGATGGACGGCCGTTCATTTTTCCGGTCACGTCGCACACATCACTGTCATAGGAACTAAAAACGAACGGACGGGCGGACGAATCGGCAGGCAACGAAATCACTTCGACACTTCGACAAGAGGTAACGAAAATATCGACAAGCAGAAACGGATTAGCGCGGTGGATGGCTCGCTGTGACAGGCGCGAATCTCGTTACAGTCGCCGATGGAGTTTAGCTGGGCGGTGGCGGGCGACACAGGCGATAATTATGTATAATTATTATTGAGAAAAAAATTAAACGTCAAAAAGCGAAACCACCGCCGATGACTGCCGTTCTCGACGTGCGACGGTATCACACCAACTCAGAAGCCAACGGATTGTAATCAAACGCGCGTACAAATAAACAAAACGCTATCTTGGCCAGACGTGTTGTTGTTATCCGTGTTTACCATTTTCGCGTTCCTTCCTTTGCCCCCACTTCATCAAAAAGGTATATCATACCACGCGCACGCGCAGACAATCGCCGCCGCCGAGTCCGGTCCGCCGTTACCATCACCGACAGATGTCGCTCCGATCGTCCCGAGCGGTCGCCCGCGCTATTTCGAATCATTCTATCCGCTCCGGAAATTACTGATTTAAATCTTTATAATTTTCCATTCACATTTTTTACATCATTACTCCTATTCTAACCTTCTAAGTTTTTATTCCTTTTTTCAGGATTTAAATAAAAAAAATCACCAAGTCACCATTCTGACTCGCCCCATTAGCAATAGAAATAATACAATTTACGCACAAGCACGGCATTTCTAGGGGGCATGATGGAGCAATATTTTCCTTCTCCAGATTTTTAATTCTGTTTACCCCAACATATATATTATATTTATATCAAATCATAATAATGGGTACTTGTGCGTTATCGCGACTACCTAATATTATAGGTTATAGTGACGCCGTTTTATACGTGATTCTATTTCTAATTCAATCGCAATTTTTATAGACTAGCTCAACTAGCTGGGTAACTTTTAGGACACTTTTAGACATATAGCCACAACCACGCTGTCACGCTGGTAGTAGTAATAACTTGTACAGTTAAGATTATTTGGCAATGGATCAAGTTCAACGTTTTACTTAATAGTATTACGAAACAATGGCCACCACAAATCGATTTTTAAAATTTTTACTAAATTTTATTTTATTTTATAAATTTTACTCGTAATTTTTGACATAATATATTATCAATAAATACATTGACTTTTGGCTTTGGGTAGTTTTGTATTATTATAAATGTATTAAAAATATGTTGCATAAAATAATATACGTTCGAAATCAAGGTAGTCGCGATAACGCACAAGTACCTAATAATGTAATAATGTAATGTAATTCTTACTGTATAATTTGTACATTTTAGAACTATAGGTATATTATGATTTTATAATATATTAAAGCTTTCCTTATAAAAAAAAAATCGTCATTGATTTACTAAAAATGGTCTTTGCCTTCTCCTCCTTTTCTTCCTCCCACCATCTCCAACAAAATGCGTGTGAATGTAAAATAAACAAGCACAAAAAAAGATCGAATACTTTTAAAAAAATACATCAAATATACGATTTTGTAAATTAAAAAGGTACTTCCTTGTATATGATATATTACTATGAAAATGTTTTATAATGATAACTATGACAACTTCTCCCCCCCAAAAAAAAAAAAACAAAACAGAAATTTAGCAAAAATACGATATGGGACCCTGGGTAAAGTATATTTAAAAATATTTGAATAACTAAACAATAAACATGATGAATGATTAGGTTGTTAGTTAATATAGAAACAAAATTATATTTTTCATAACAGAAAAACAAAATAAAAATCCAAAATTCTTAACCAATACTCTTAGGTCTAGACCAATATTTTAAAGGGGTGCACAAATTGTAAAAAATTGTAAAAACCTATTAAACGCGTTAAATTCGATATTCATTTGTATTTTAAATTAAAATATATTTTTATGAAACGCATATTATTTTTTAAGCGAGAAGTGCAGTCTTTTCTTTGCCGATCTATGTAAGTTACAATATTATTATGGTCGACCGGCGTTTGAGTGTTCTCACTTACGTTGTGGATTAAGCCTACAGGAGACACCGCAATAAAAAAAAAATGCATCACGTGTAATACCTCATGCTTTTAAACAACATATATTATGATATTATGTAATTTACCAAGCATATAGGTGGTGTGGAAACTTACATGACACTGCAGTCATCCTAGTGATCCTACATCGAGTACTTTCAAGTAATATAGATAACAGAAATAATAATAAGATAAAAAAAACCGTACAACTATTAAGACCGTGGACGTAGAGAATAAAATTTTAGAGCGATACAGAACACAGATGGTTTAATCGCAAATTTACGAAATCTCGGGGGCTGGAGAAATGTTCGCATGTATCCCTTCCATGTCAAAATCAGATTAAAAAAAATGTTTTTTGCTAAGCATGCGGAGAGCACCATTTGTCAAACGCGTAGATATCTAACAAATTGAAAAAAAAACAAATATTTTGAAATTAATGATACCTACCTATTATAATATAATATTATATAATAAATACACTTCAATAACAAATTATAAAAAATAAGAACCAATGTAAAGTGTAAACAGATCATTCATAGGCAGTCTTTCATCCAAGTTATTTCGTCAACTGATAGTATAATATTATTATGATTTATGAGTTTATGACTATTATTACATAAATAATATTAACAACTACGTAGATATATGTGACCTGTTCTATACAACATTAACATACAAGCTAATGATTATTTCATAATATTATGTTATAGTGAAGTACGTAACTACTTATTATAATATGTATTCTGAGTATACAGTATACCTACAGATATAGTACAAGTGTACAACACTACAACATTTTTGTATTTATAAATACAATAAATTATAAAATAATTATTTATTTATTCATTAATAAAAAAAACAATACAAATTAAATCACTAAAATCGTTATTCTTTGTTTAAATATCTACATAATATAGATACTTGATAACATATAATTTTACTTCACGTTATAAGCAATGTCTATGTATATACGTGATTTAAAAGTATATACAACACGATTAATAACTTTTTCCAACCTTATGATTATAACATAGACCTATAACGTCAAATATTATAAAGTTGTAAGTATACTGAAATCGGATAAGTTCCAAAAGTTAAAATAATAACATAATAAGTATATCATCAATATAAGTTTTTTTTTAATGGACATCCCGCACCCGCACTCTGCAATAACGAATTACTAAAACTATATTAAAATATTATTATTATTATTTTTTATAAATAAATATCGGTCACTATAATGTATTTATTATTTTATTAAAATAAAAAATAAATACTTACTTCAGTAAAATATAATATACTGTATATCAGTGTATATCAATGTACCTATTGTACATAGACATATAATAAAATAGACCAGGAATGATAGCTGTTTTACGTTTAATAAGTTGAAGCCAACATGTGCGAGAGAGAGACAGATAATGAAATGCATAATGCTTATCCTGAGTTATAAATTATAATCACCTAGTAAAACCTCAAATTATTGTTTGATAAGACCGCAGATTTACAAAATATAATTTAACCCCCGACGTATGCAGCGCTTAGGCTAAACAGTTGACACCCGAGTCCTACGGTTACTCAGTGTGGCTAGTTCAGATTTTCAGAAAACTCTGTCTGATATCGAGCTTACTTGGAAAAATTCTTTTGTTTCAACCGAAACAAAAATAGTAATACTCAATTTAATAATAACAATATTGATTAACAGTTACAAATTTTAAGAAAATATGTATACAGTAAAACTAACTATAAAAAATTATGTTTTTTTCTGATTTACTAATCACCCCGTAATAATCAATATTAACCCGAATAATAATACGGTTATTACTTATTAACACCCAAACGTTTGTTAACATTTTTTTATTTTGGTGTTTGGACACCCGAATACATGCAGCACACAAAACCCGAAACCCGAAGTTTTTTTTTTTTACATTTTCCTGTATTATTCATGTAAATCAATCACCTAGTATAAAATATTCAATGACCATTGACTGATCAAAAGATTAAATTGGTACCTTTATACTTACATTAATGTATGGGCGCCCGGATATTGGCCCAAAATATGAGCCTTTTCTCAAAAAATTATGCGGTAATTGTGCCGCTAAAATGATATGAATTTTGACAAAATATACGTACAAATAACAAAAAAACCTCTAAATAATTGAAATATAATATACCATGTGTTTATTTTGTCAATACTATACTTGATAAAATGTTCAAATTATTTTATCTTGTTTTGAGCTGTTTACAGATATTTTCAGCATCAAATTTTTTTAGGTTTTTTTTCTATTTATGTCAATTAAATGTTATTTGTTGGTTCAAAAAGCGTGAAAATTTAATAGAAGGCTCTTTATTTATTGTTATAATAGCAGTTGAAAATATTAGAAATATAGGCAGTTGTTCTTTTTTATAAGCATTTAAAGTTCGGATTTTGAAAAATGTATCACATTCAAAATTCAAGAACGATTTATCCACAAGCGTCTTTTAAACCATAGAAATCCACTCATGCACGATATCTCTTCCTTGACTATCCCTGGAAATCCTCCCAAACGGCTAAAGCGCAAATGGTATAGAAACCTACTGACTAATTAGGCAAACTTATGAGGAATCTTGTATTACATTTTCAAATCTTAGATTTAAAAAGAAAAATTTTTATGAATTTCTAACTCAAAATAAATTGCACATTTTCGTCATTTTTACGTATTTTGTCAAAATTTGAACTTTGATTACCTATAAATAAAAATTGTGACTACGGATTTTCAATATTTTTCATCTGCCTTTGAAACTATATATTAGAAGCCTACTATTAAATTTTCAAGATTTTTTACCCAACAAATAAAATTTTATTGACATTTATAGAAAAAAAAACTAAAAAAATTGGAAACTGAAAATGTCCGTTAACAGCTCAAAATAAGTCAGAATATTTTGAAAATGCTATGGTGTGTAGAAAATGCATATATAAACATTCGGTCAAAATTTCATGTCTCTACGGTCATTTCTTTTAGAGTTATACCAAAAACCAAAATCGATTTTGTCGAAAATTGGTTTTCCGTAAAAATTCCCGTTTTTCCCATAATTTTTCATTTGTTTTTCCAGGCGCTCATGAAAACTACTGGGAAATTTTAACTTTTGACCCCCCAAAGTACCAACTAGATTCACTTTCCTATCAGAAAAGGTACTATTGAAGAAAATCGAAGCATTTTTTCTGTCCTAAAACGTGATGACAGACACAAAAATAAAAAAAAAATAAAAAAAGGGCGGGTAAGTGTATGTCGCTCTGCTGTACAGTAGGTTACAAGTGAGTCACTGTAATGGATTGTGTTAGATTTTTATCCAATGATATTTTTTTTTTTAAAAAAATTCCCAGAAAAACACATTTAGTGTACGTTAAATGAAAATATTATAATCTATAAGAAATATAATAAAAATGTAATATTCAATTTGACGCAACGTTCGGGGAAATAATGAATTATTAAATAAACCTCGATATTTATTTAAGGCCATAAATACATCTTTCCATTTAATATAGTTCTAACAACAGAATTTAATTATATAGTTGGTACTTGGGATATTATTATATTGTACGCATTCTTTTCGTGGCTATTCGGCCTACTCATGTGACAGTTGATTGTTGTACTTGCGCCGGTATCGTTTAAATAATTATTTTATTATTTATTAAAATGAGTGACGATGATACTAATATACTTATATCTAAGAGATAATCAGCAATTAACAAATTCTACAAACTCCTAGCCTAAATAGGGATATAATTAAATAAATTTTTTTTTTAATTTTAAATAACGCAAGAGACTTCTGCAAGACAAAGAGTTAAAGTGCAAGACCAAGACTAAGATTGGTCAGAGAAATTGCTGTGCTTTTTGTTATGTAAAGTTAATAGGTAATTCAAATATGTATTTATGTTTCGGGGGCATAAAATATAAATGCATATTCTATGTCCCAAACTCTATAGATAATAATAATATGTACCCAGTGGTCGAAATGGCTCAAGATAGGTGGAGGGATCCCTTCAGATTTCCTGATATACTGGCGTCGAACACCAACGTGCTAATACTAATACTATTAAGTATTAACTAAAGTATAGTATAATTAATTACTACTGACACGCATATATAAACTATAACCATTATCAAAAGTATACATGTTTCATTGTGGTCATAACACTCATAACCAATATTCTATCCATGAGCTAAATTTAGAAATTGATCGACTCACGCATACACTTCTACTTATCAGTTGTCAACAAAATATTGTCAGAAATGACGTTTAGATATTTTAACATATTGCTATGTCCTTACTTATTATCATCAATATTGCTATTGCTTTGTGCTATTAATAATATTATATTATTAGCCCTAAACACGACTAAGGTATATCTTAATCCGTGGCTCTAAATACGGGTGTAGATAATATGATTGCGAAACGGCCTATACTAAACAATACGATAAGCTGGGCGCATAGGCCTGAATGTTAAAAACAATTATTTTCACCGAAAAATAAAAAAGTTTTCTTATATATATAAATATAAAAATAATAATAATTATTTAATTTTAAAACACAAGTTTTAAGAGGAATGCGTTATTCTAGACAAAATAAGTAGAGGGATAAAAAATGTAAATACAAAAAAGTAGAGGGATGTCATCTCACCGTATCCCTCCCCCTTCGACCACTGTATGTACCTACTATAGACTAGACGGCGGCAACATTACCCGAGCGGCCAAGATAGAATATTATCATTTGAAATTTTAAAAGGAACTGTTTGAATACAAACAGTAAATAATTAATACGATATGATGTTTTCAACATTGTAATAATTATAATAATAATATAACACACAATAATCATATGACGACACGAGTTTTTACAATAAGAAAGCCGTGTCGAATATAATAATAATATGATCGTTACACGATATAATAATATATTATGTATTCGCACAAACATTCGTAATGTTAAAAATGCATAATAATATCAAAGGTTAAATAATAATACACAATTTATAATTTACTTATGAGTTAAGACTTTTCGCCGCACGACCAAACTGCAGCGAGTATTATAATTTATCATATTATATAATATTACTTAGAGTCAAATAAATCGACTGTATAATAAAATATATAATAATTATCGTAACGTTTAAAACACCCTTCGAACATACATTATTTAAATCTTAAAAAAAGGAATCATCAAACTCGTTCATTGAAGTCATTAACGGTGTACACACGCTATATTATATTAGGTTTATTCGTTTAGTATAATATTATAATATCATAAGGTTCTATACTGCTATGTTTCCGAATCCGACGTAAATGTCACGCACGGCAAACTCTATTATATGTTCTACCGTCCCCGGGGACGAAAAAATAATAAAAAATAAACGATGAAATAGGGCGGAGAGGTGGGTGGTAAAATTGTAAATTCGATGATATGATGCGGCGGAATAAAATAATCATTTACACACTAATATAGGGATAGGTATAGTTGCGTTTGGATTCTACACACGTCCGAACGAATCGTGAAAACCAAAAATAAAACGAGAATGTTGCCAGGTGCACTGCGACATTATATATAAAATAATATCAATAATAATGTAAGTAGTAGGTAGTAACGCTATTAGCAGATGTTCCTGGTTTTTCGGGCAAGTCAATGGCGTATATTTTAAACTTGACCAAGGGAGGAGATGAACTATAACTGATATTAATCAACTTTTTGATTTTTTTAAATGCACCACTTTTAATTTTTTATACAATTTTACAGTTATAAAC
This sequence comes from Nasonovia ribisnigri, assembly GCA_027563435.1. NCBI lineage: Eukaryota > Metazoa > Arthropoda > Insecta > Hemiptera > Aphididae > Nasonovia > Nasonovia ribisnigri. Next base: position 118,713 of record JANEHU010000124.1, read on the forward strand.
ACACGAGAAAAAAAAATATCAAGACCCAACTTCCCTCAAATACGCCACTGAGGGTAGGTGGTATACGTGATTCGACTCGATGACGCACCGAATGAACGGTTTATCTACGATAAATTTAACCTACGTAATCGTTAATGTGTGACCTTAAATATTCGTTCAAACGTGTGTATAATATCGTTTTTGTCTTATCACTTGTTAAATTTGACATTTTGTGAATATATTTATATAGGTAATACATTTTTGAAATAATAAATATATAAAATAAAATCGTTATCACTAAAAAATTAAATTATAATAATATAGATACCAACCTTGCATTTATATTACTATAATGCGAGTATTATGTACAACATTTAATTAGGTATTCGATGTATGGAGTAACAGATATTATATAATATTAATAATATGTATTAATTAATTTTTATGATATAAAATAGTAACTCGAGATCTATATAATATAAGTATAAATATAAGACATCCACAATAATAATGCATTATAATATATAATACTGAATAAATAAACTTGTCTTTTTCACAAGTCTACTAACAATTATGTAATCTAAATGTCGAATGTCGATACCTTACTTTTTATATTACAAAGGATTATATTTTTGTGTCAGAATCGCTATTATTATTTATTATTCTTAAACACAATATACATTAATAATTCAAAACATATTTTATGTACTATACTCGTATATGTAAGTATAGTACTGTAGACTGGAGTAGTTAAGTACACAATTATTATATATGTAAAATATTATTAATATATGATATTAGTATCATAAGTCAACACATAAATAAATCACACGCCTTTATGTATTATAATATAATAAAACACTGAAAATTAAAACAAAACAAAAATCGATCAAAAACTTAAATCTAGATACAATATTTGTAAGCCAGATATTTGAATATCAATCATAATATGATAAATATTGAATTTCTTAAGTATCTAATTAACACGTTTGATATAACTTCAATTTTTTGTATTATATAATAAATATAATTTACTCAAATTATACAAACTGCAGCGTTCGGAATTAAATTTCAATTATTTTTCTGTACCCAATATTCAATATTGAGTAGGTTAACCTACCTAATCGTTTGTGAATTTTTGTTGATTCTTATTATATGCTAGCTATGCAACCTGTACAATGTGGATACGCATACAATATTCAGCCATTCGCTATTTATGATAAATATATTTAAGTCTAATGGGTTATTGTCTTAATCAATCATTTATGCATCATCCGTAACGACGCGATGCCTACCTATAATAGGTGGCTAATAGATGACTTAATCGTAATACCACACAAAATGGTAGTATGATGTACATAAATAGAATCAATATAAATTGATATTTTAAGTTTTAACAGCTCAACGGTAATTTAAATTATATATTTACCCCTATGAATCATCATTATATCTATATTATAATATAGTCTTGAATTGTATATTGTATATTTGAACTGAAATCATCACAATCGAATTAGAAAATATAAAATAATTTTTTTTTACTTTCGCTGATATTTATTAATCCGAAATTGCAGTTTCGTCGAATGAATAAATTATAAAACTTAAGTCATAACATACTGTATATATTATATATAATGTGTGGGCATATGCCGGTGATGGTTTTTAAAAATTGTTCAACATTGCCACTTTGGCTGTTTTTTCAATATTATAAAACGATATTTTATTTTATTATTCACCAATTATACTAGTGTAATATATTCCTATATAATTTTCCTATAATTCTTATTTATGTGCGCACACGTTTTTTTTCACGCTAAATAATTTTATTAAAATACCTATTATTTTTCTTATGTATTATATAATATAATATATATAGGTATAGGTAGTATATATCGCCATACAGGTAATATAACATAATAATAATATTAATACATTCATAGATTAATAGTAATGAATAGTTTCAACGTCAACACAGACACCCATACACGTTACGCGTTAATCTTATGCATTATAATACACATAGGTAGGTACTAGATAGGTAGGTAGGTATAAGTAACAATAATCATTTTTATTAATATCAGCTACATAGTACCTATGTTTGAAATACATCATACCATACTTTCAAACATATTGTTAACTTGTATAAAACACTAATCTAGAAATTATATAAAAATATTGTTTCCTGTGTGAGGAATATCGTGGAAGTATGAGTTTTGAAAAATTTGAATAAACGACCCGGTACGACCATGCATTGTGGTCGCCGCAGGGGATTATTCAAATGGGTAACAGTAACACGCGCGCGCGCACCCCCCCCCCCCCCGGGTTAGGTTTTACCACCGATCTGAACATCATGATGGAATACACATTTTTTAATGATTAAACGTAGGTTCGAAATGCGAGCATGCGTGTTATCGAGGTATACCTATACAATGATTATATTCGTTGTAATATTATATATGTGCACAACGGCCGTAATAGTCGTTGAAATGTTTAAATTAATTGTTTTCCTGTCATGGCATAATCGAATAGGACCTTTCGACCAAACTTTTTATCTGTATCTATATAGGCTATAAAAAAAAATGTATGATCACCCTCTCATAATCCTACCCCTTCCCCGACTGGTACGACAAGTGACGCCGCCTTTGGCTGACTTACGGTCGCTCCACGAGCAAGACATATTATTATATATTATTACATTATTATAATAGATAATTTACATCGCTTGACCATGATACGCGTATTTAGATCATTGAATTACACAATATATTAAAATATATATAACACGATATTACATTATCGTTTCATAAACGTTTCCTATCATACTCGCACGCTTTGCCTATACGTTTCATCGTGTCCCCTGTGAGTTAATTCCTTCCGGACGTTGAAGCAGCTGTTCCGATACCTCAACTGTCGCCGCGGGTTCCGGGCAGTTTCCACTACTGCCGCCGCTAGTCGCCGCAGCCGAATGATGGACCAGCGCTCTGTGTTCGATACGGCTCACTGACGACGCTTTCGACTTGTCCTTAGAGTTCAACGCGGTCTGACTGTTTCTGGAGCATTCGTCCTGCAAGGCACGACAAAATTAAATCAGTAACATAATATAATTATTTATCATATACCTATATCGTATATAGCTACATATTATAGCATATCGGTCCGTAACAATTAGTATTTAGTATTTTTTTTTATTGGTCTTAAGCCCGGAAACTATAATGGACATTAGCTGTTTGTAGGAGAGGGGAGGGGTATGGTTAGTTTGAAACACGTATGTGAGTATGTGTGGCAAGGATTTGTCACTATAAAAACCCGGGTGGTCACCCATCCGAAAACTATAGCGACACCAGCAGGTGCTTGCACAAAGAACACGTTTCGTGACTGAATGCAACCAACGCATCACACAAAGCCACTATTAATTATTATATTGTTAAATTGAGTAGCTATATGTACAAAAATATGTCATATAGACTAGAAACGTTATTATAATTAGTATTATTATAATTGTTCAGATAGTACCTAAATAGGAAAAATATAATTCAATACAAATTTACTTCGAGATGTCTACGGATTTAAAATTTAATAATGTTTAGTGTATATTTAAGCGGATTTTTGGTTTTTGAATAGATAAATAATTAACTAACTAATATTTTGTATCTTCATGTGGTTCAAAATATTCAACGCATTTTGGAATTTTTAAAAAACTTTTTATGTAAATATAAACTTAATAAAAATGTACATTTCTTTAATTTTTTTGTTTTCTCCGTGGTAACAAACTTAATGAAAAGCAATTTAAAATCATAATTAATTGATTTTTCAAAGTTGTATATGATTACATAATACATATTTTACATCATAAAATATTTTTTAATTACACATATTTAATTGAATACTTCTTTTTGTAAGAGCACATTTTAAAGTTTTAATTTTTTTAGCACATTAAGCCTCAAGACTTGGCTAAACCCTCCCAGCCCCCCAAAAAAAATAATTTACACACGAAGCTATCACCCTGATATAAAATAATAATATCCAGTAAGACTTCACACACCCAAATCCTCTACGGCTCAACCACATAGTTTTTTCTGGATAGCTACGCCAATGGCACTGGTTTTTTTTCGTCTTGATATAGGCACTTACTACAAAATCATTATTTGACCAATAATAGTATTTTTAAAAAGTTGACGAATGTCTGTGGGCCATCTGTGATAACAATATAATATATGTTAAATGTTTTATAGATCGTCTTATCACGAATTTAACATGAAGGCATTGTTGATGGAGCGTTAACATATACATCAGCGCACCACATTGTTTAAAATGTTTCAAAAGTCATTATATTATTATGCCACATTTAATAGTTTAACTATATAATTCACTTCACATTTGAGCTATAATGGATAAATTCAATTTTGTGTAGTTAAATTCAACACATTATAATTACCCGCAGATCCAGAATAAAATTGTCGCCTATTGTTTGGGGAGTTAACTTTATTTTATTGATTATATTATAATATGAAATTTATCAAGTTCAAATAAAAGTTTAATTATGTTAATTAATTGTACCCTACTACCCTAGCTGTTGTTAAATTGATAAACCATTTTTATCGTCAATTAACCAAACCACATTTCGACCAAAGTGCAACCTCGAGGTTCAATATAATATGCAAAATGCGTGATCTCAAAATAAAATAAATTATTGAGCTTGATTTATGCCGATTATGTAATTAAATCAAATCTATACTATAATTATTTAATTACTGTTTATATAAAAGTTTAAATGTGGCAATATTTTAAATTTTATTTTACAATTTATACAAGTAAATAGTACGAAGGTCATATAAGAATGACAATGTAATATTTTACGTTTACGTACAACTTCCTTTTACCATCATAATTTAATATTATAATATAATATGTAACCTTAAATTACAGTTATAGGCTAGATGATAATTCATTCTTACGGCATTTACTTCAAAAGCAAAATAATAATAACAAATATATTTAGGATCTATACTAGGCTATACTATACAGCACCCAAACATACAACGTAATTCCAGACTATGGTGAATAAACCTTTGGTCCAGACAAACCATATAAATTCGTTCACCATCATATTTCAGAGATTTTGATGTTAGGTAGGTTGTAGGTAGGTACTCTAAACTCCACATATAAACGTCATACGGTGGTATCCCGATACAATGAAAACCTGCTGCGCAATGTATAAATAAAACGAATCGTGGCCATAGTGAAAGGTATAATTTATTACGTTTTGAATTTGTAACGAAAAAGAAGACGTTAATAAGATGAATCGGAATTGTATAGAATATTTAGAAGAATACGAAGAAGACAGCTGGAGTTTGAACAATAATAATAACAATACCGCGAATTTCATTTCAAATCGGACTTTTTAAGATGTATGGATGTGTGTGTGTGTGTTTTTTTTATTTACTTTGGAACTATTTTGTATTAGTTGTTCGGTCGAACAATGACTAGGTGGAGTGCCTTTTGCTTCTCTGTTCTTTGTCGAATGCCTTCTCTGCTGGTCCCTTTGATACCATTTCAAGTTGTATGTTTTCACTGAAGATGTGCTGTGCACAGCTGGATCGCTGCCGGTGCGGCCGTAACCTATATATATCAAAAGAAATATTGACAATTTGTCATCAAGCCACGGGACTCGGAGTGCGTGGTTATCCTGCGCCAGATGCATGCGTATATTATGTTATACGTTTGCGATATATATAATAATATGTATTATGTATAATTATGCGCTGTGTGCAGTATATTATGTTTAGGTACCCAATTTTTTCGCCCTTTTTGCCCTGCCAGGGGAGGCCGTTGGTGACTCCGACGTGGACGGCCGGCAAGAGATCAATATGAAAGCAGCTGCCCTGGCAGCTCCTACCCTGCTGGTCTCCTCGTCTTTGGCCTCCGACTGACCGGCACTGCTCTCGTCTTCTTGTTGGCCGTTTGCCGCCCCAGAGTCTGACGTTCCGTAATGTTTGCTCGAAGACGCCTCTGCAAACACGGGACAAAATTAAAACGACATGGAAAAATATATTTGCAAATCCGGCGACGGACAAATCGCATCCACTATATATTAATTATACATATGTATATACGCATTTTATTAGTTCCGAAATTTAAGACCTGAATTATACACAGAACGTTCATCATTATTTTTTTTATCGTGGAATCTAGAGTGATTGTGTGAAATGCAGGAATACTATTAAAAGTTTTTACGCTGTGATCGGTTAAAATTGCTGCAGATGAATACTGCAGCCACTGCTGCAGGTCTTTACTATTGTATGATTGTGTAGAGTTGACATAATGAAGTACTTCAGGAAAACGTAGCAACTGCAATATTTAAAGTATTTGTAATAATAGCTAATAATTATATTGTGACCAAACTTTTAATCTTATCAAAAAACTAGATAATTAAATTTGAGGTGTTTCCAATAGTTTAACAGTTCAAAATTACCTATATTTGTTGAAAGTTTTTTGACATGGTAAACGAAAGCCATATAATGTCAAAAACTTCACGAAAATAAATGAAACACAAAATTAACCAATCAATTTTTAAATATTGTCTCATTTTACATTTTTTATAAAATGACTTAAAGACTGCATTATCTAACGACTTTTGCAAAAAAGTGTGTTAAATAATAATATTATTTTTTTCATTGTTTTTTTCAATTCTGATTATTATTGATTAATGAATATATATATATATACAGGTATATATACAGGTATATCTATAAAATATCTTTAAAAAATAAAAATAAATGGACAGTATAACTAATATGGCATACAATAATGTCATTTATTTGCTTAAAATAAAATATGTTTTGAGTACTTTTGACATTGGTCCCACTTAATTATGTTGAAAATTCCAAATGCCTGTTAATATAACTATTTTATACCTATCAGGCCTATAGTGAGGAATGTGGGACAACCTTAAAATGATAATCAAGATTAAATTTATGAGTTGCGGTATAATAAGGACTAATCGCTCCAGTAGTTATTGTACTTGTATCGCATCATATAGGTACTACTCAATATTCATACTGTCATACTGACATCACACATTAATTGTTAATACAATATATATATAATTATATAAATGAATCGACCATATTGATAATAAATAATAATATATAACTCATATAATATGTTTACTTTTAAACATTTCAAAAAAATTTAGTCAAAATATTATATACCATATAGTAAATATTCTCCATATCTAGCTTAGAAGAAAGTAGTTTAAGGTACCTATTTATAATTAAAATTGATTACATATTTGATGTTAAAATATATGCATAAACGGCTTACAGCTGCACACGCACATACATATATTATCAAAAATGTAATTATTTAACGTTTTCTATGAAATGTTATTCACGTTTTGACATGCGGTTCGATGTACATGAGTATACGGCGAGTAGAGGTACCTATGTCCTATAACGATCAGGTTTAGACGTATAAATGTGGACAACGGCTGACGGCGCGTGGAGTGATGAATGGAAAACTCATAGAACGAAATAATAATCTATGGGGAAAAAAAACGCTGTTTACCTATTTTACCCACGAAACGTATAAATTCAGGTCTACTAAATTATGGTGGCGAGGTGGGAAAAAATAAATAACAGCAGAGAGAACAGAGCTGATCGTACATCACTGACTCCACCCCCGCTCTCTTTCATCGCGGCGACCCTGACCACCATTGTACCGCCCCGACCGTGTACAATTACTCGCCCGACACAACGGTGCGACGGTGGCGGTATAAAGTGGTCGTATAGGGAGGGCTCAATACACAGTACACACATACACACACCTCAATATATATGTGTGTACCACTATAAATAGTGGCGATTGCTGGTCGTTGGCCGATGATGATCGTTGCTGCTACGTGAGAGGGTTGTAAAGACGCGTCGGTACGGTACAGCTCATGAATTAATTCACGCAGGTAGACACACGTATAATACGCGAATCCGTGTAAATATATATGTAAGTATATGAACACATATTATATAACCCATAAATAGCTACCTAAAATACAGAGTGAGCAGCAGTGTAAGTACGCGTGGGCTGTTGTAGGGGAGTGGGAGACGTCACGGCCCACCCTGTATGCTGTATGCGTACGTAGTTCGTATTATATACATAATATACACGAGAGGTAAGCGGGAAAACCAGGTGGTCTCTTTCCGACCGAGTAATCCCCTCCCTCGAGTCTTACCCGTCGGTGGGAGAGGAATATTGACCACCCCTCCCACATCATCGACCGATGCGCGCGCACACATACACACACATTCACGCACACCCACCCACACAAACACACACACACACACACACACCCACACACACACACACATACACACACACGTCACGCCAAAAATCGATAGGAGGCGACCTACTAGTTTGACGTGAGCACAGCAGCTTGTTCGGATATAAGTTGGTGGTCGGGAAATGCCGGGGTCTGGAGGCCGTGGACAGGCGCAGCCCGAAACAGATGAGCGCCGAGAACACTAGCAGGCCGACCACGACGCCGAGCAGCGACGAACCGCCAGCTTTTCCGTCCGAATCATCTGCAGGATGACAACAACAAATCAAACCATAATAATATATATTATACACTAACATACAAAAGTATATCATACGATTATATATTATAATAATACGCCTGAAAATACTATGTCGTGCTTCACTTAAGTTACTGACTTGCGTCCTGCACTACATTAAAATGAGTGCCAGCACGAGGCACTTATTATAAATTATAATATATAAATAAACTTAAAGGTATTATAATATGTATACAATAATGTATTATGTAAATAAAACACATACCCTGGGCGCAAAAACTGCTCCTGGCGTTGGTAGGTCTGGAAACGGTAACGATGTGGTACCCCTGTTTGCACTTGCATATTGCGTTGTGGTCCACCTGTGCGCACACCGCGTGCTTGTCGTGCAACTGACACGTGTCGTCTTGGAAACACTGTTCTCCCAACCCTGCAATCACACCCACAGAAGTAAATTAAAGTATCTATTTCTGTATTCTACGTATATAGAGGCGGTGATGATTGTCAATTTTCAATTTTCAATAACTTGTATTCATAAAATGTAATATCCTGCACAATAATATATTGTATACATAATATTTATTACCTACTATATTCGAATTTCCCGCCAAAATACGATTTTGTATTATTGTTGACCTAAAAACCTATTGCTGTAATTCAACTAACCGCCAAACTCGTACAGTATCACGTATTAAACGTTAATACAAATTTAACGCATGATTGAAAAATAATATATTTATATAAATTTATACTACAAAAATAAATGCAGGTACACAATTAACATAATTATTTATACCAAACACAATTTAAATGGAATGTACATAGTACGTCATAACTGCGTTAGAAAGAAAAAATGTTTATTAAGGTCCTGAAAATTAAAATCATGTTGGTAATTCTCGAAATTTAAATTAAGACTGAAATAAGATATAGTCGTTATTCAAATATATTACCTAGGTATCTTCTTAAATGTAATTATAAACTCAATTTTATTTTCCTATAAGTATAGATTTTATTTGTATACAAACCAAATTTATTAAATATTTGAGAATTTGAATTAATACAATTCTTTTCTCAGTTTCTGTCCTTAGAAAAACGTTTGCTCTAGATTCAAAATAATACGATTTAATTTAGTTATAAAATGAATTATAATTTTTTAATCAAATTAAAAAACATTGATTTTCTTAACAAACTGATTTATTTTGAAACTTACTAAATACACGTTGAATGAATTTCATAACCAACAAAATAATTGTTTCATTTTTATTTATATTATTTACGTAGATATAAGTATCTCTAAATGAAAATAAAGCAATATTATTTTGATCCAGATATAATAGTTAAAAATTTTCTCTACAATACATCTTAAAAGAGATTTAATAGAGACGAATCAACAAAAATCAAACAAATTATATAAATATAATTGCATAGTTGTATTAATTAAAATAATAATTATGAGACATATATCTAAGAATAACTAATAGTATTAATACTAATAAAACATTTATCAATTTTTGTTTTTCTGAAATGTTATAATATAAAACAAACTTTTCTCGTCGTTCTATTAGTTAATTCATATAATAATTAATTTCATTTCATATTTTTAATGTATAAGTTAATAACTCTCTCCCTTCAATACAATTATTGCTGAATGCTTACAGGAGGCAAATAAATCAATTGTTTATTATTTTATATATTGTTTAATAAATGGTTATCAATTGAAAAAAAAAGTATATACTAAATCAAAAATAAATACAAATTATATTTTACCATGTATAATTATTTGCGTTGAACCATTGGAACCCTCCAGTTTATTTGCATATTATTTTATGTATATACTTATCGCTACAAATATTAAATTTACTTTGTCTTACAACCAATAAAAACGTGTTTGATTGTACGTGATACGTTCAATATAATCAGTTAAACCTAATTTTATTTAATTTTATCATCATAATTTATTGTATACCCTAAAGGCTAAAATATAATATTTAAGAGAGTAATATTAATGTATTACTAAGAAAAATAAATAATAGAGTAACATTATAAAAATTAATAGATAAATAAATAAAATAATAAATATTTACAACTAAATACTGTGTACCTACTACCTAACCACATATATTTTATATTGTATTTATTAGATCCTAAGCAGAGTTATGAAAGTATTAATGTTACAGTACCTATTCATTCAAGGCTAAGACTAACAAATCTTTAGTTTTGATTACATGTTTTAAGTTTTTTAAGTTTTCACACAAACACAATACAAAAACAAAATTTAAAGCCTTGAACTTCAGTTTTTCCATTACTGTTAATGTTAAGTTTTAAATAATTCTTACAGCATTTACGACTTGTGTATTAGTGATAAATTAATACAAATACAACATTTATATGTATAATATATAATCACGAATCACAACTAATTAGCATAAAATGTAAGTTATGAATTTACTACACATTACAGACCCAACCAAATACGTATTATATTATTATAATGTATTGTAAATATATTACAATAATAATAAACGATAGATGATATTATGATAATTTTAATTATTGGTCGTAAGTCGTAACTAGTAATATCTAGCTGAATAATATTATGTGTATTGTTATTGTACACGCACGCGTATCAAAATTGCCTATTCTATGCGCCGTTATACAAATATTATCGTACTTTCGGCCATATCGAATATTGTAGAGTAATAGGAATCAATAAAAATGTATAATTTATTATACTAATTATTACTACGTTAGGAGAAGTAATGCTAACTTAGGAGAAGTAATGCTAACTAGGAGAAGTAATGCTAATTTAGGAGAAGTAATGCTAATGCGTTCCCTCCTCTGGTCGTCGATACCCCGAAAAAAAAAAAATTATTACTACGCCATTATTAATACACCATAATGATATATGTTTACTGAACACAATATTACAAATTACAAGTGCTGCAATGTGCGTATAAAAATATTAAAAACAATAAAATCTGATAATATTCGATCATCGTATATTGTGTTATATTAAATTTCTGTTTTTGGAACGATACAACTAATATCGTTCGTAGAATAAAAAATGAATCTATTTGATATTACTACATTTGGCTGCCACTCGTGTTTATTGAAACGACGCAAAACGCGATATATATTATGTATTATGTATAAATATGTTTGTATGCGTGCCACCGTGACGTTCACAGATTAAACAGTTGGTGCCCGTTGGCTTTTGCACATCGATTTTCTATATATTTTATTTTCATATCCCCTCGTTCTCGGCTTACAGTTACACAAATATTGTACATTAACGTTCCCAAACTCAGGTTACATTGATTGCTCACGAATACTATTCACCGAGGGTGGATATTCGGTCTTAATAATAAAAACAAATACCAAAAAGAACCATACACACATTTATCAATTTATAAAAATATATACGAGACGAAACGGCCCATTGTTTTTGAATATTGTTTTTTCAATCTTACTCTGATTGATATCACAATAAACTATTTTCTTCACAATAGAAACTATTATTATACGCGGATTTATTTAGTACATTATTTTATTATCATCAAATAGTAGTTTTCTAGGTAAATACATAATATGTATTTTTTACTCCATTGCTATTATTTAATTATATTATAGTTTTAAATTGTAAGTATTTACAATGTTATTTCAGTAAAGTGAAGTGACAATGTGGCATAAAGGGGTGCTCACATAATGGTGGTAAATAATTATAAACTTTAAATATTATATACCTAGCTACTTTTAATTATAGTAAAGTTTACTGGTTTGAAATTCAATTTTTAAACATCAAAATCTCAGAAAAATATATAGCTGGGTTATGAAATTTTAAAATGTAGTTTTTCATTTTAAAAAAATAGTAAAAACGTACAAATTGATAAAGATATAGAATTTTTTCAAAATGTTGGTGTTTTAATAGTTTATTCAAATAAGGCATGTAAAAAAATATGTATTCAAAAACACAAAAATGCAAAAAAAAAGCAAAAGATTGTTAAGTGGTATATTATATATCTATCTTGGTCTTAATCGTAAATGACGCAAATACATAAATTATAGAGGAAAACTTTGCCTATTTTCTCATATTGTCACGTAAATATGTGGAACATGTAGTTCGGAACATTTTCTAACAAAAACAGTGGGGTAGTAATATTCTAGTAATTACGTTTTATCATTTAAATGGCGGAAAATCGTTTACGAGCATAATAATGATTATAACACTGCCAAAGTTTTCTATAGGTACACAGTAATAATGTATATGGACTATAAAATATCAACATATACCCACGTATAATTATGTGCATGACGTGACATGCAATTTAAAGTACATTTTATCGATCATTGAGTATTTCATATTATTGAACACGAGAAACTAATGTTAAAATAACATCGCTTATAGGTTCCTGATGAAAAACTTAAACAAGGTACAAATTTATAAATTTATAAAATAAATATAATGGAAAGTAATTAATATATATTTTAGTGAAGTAATAGTTTATGAATAAATAATAATTTTACACAGATTAATTCATAATTTGTAATAGTTTAATTAGTATTAGCTGGTACCTACATAGTTAAAGTTAATTTAAATTTAAAACAGAATAGGTAATTAATTAAAAATAATAACTTTACTACTTCAAGTCAAGTTAATGAATATATTAGGTACACAAAATGGCAACACCATACATTTCTATAAAAGATTACAAGAAACTATAATTGAACAATATTTACTTTATGAAAATATACATTACTAAATCTATCTAAAAATTACTTTGTTTTGTAAATTTTGTTTTATTAACAAAAATAGACAAATTCTTATTGTTTATTAATCTATAAAGTGATTCAACTCAAAAATTATTTTCAATTATTTATTTGATATAAAAGTATTTATATTCTGTTCAGCGAGAGAACATGAAAGCCTAACGAAAGTCGGTTCTTATTCTTTGCATCATCATTCCCTACGCGACACCCTGACATAGTGAAACCGGTCTCTATGGCAGGGTGTACACTGTACAGTGGAGGTGTGTCGAATCAGCATGTTTTCTCGCTGAACAGAGTATAATATACTCTGCAGATATGTAAATTTAATTACCTAAGCTCTAAAGTAATACATTATTAACAATCACATTGACCATCATAATATTATATACTTATATCTAATGTTCAATATTTATTAATTATCAATCAATAAAGGGGATGGATACGAAATTAGAATTTTGGGAGTTAAATTGGATTATTTACAATACTAATAATAATATGCCTCATTTTGATTTAATATATATCTGGTCACATTAGACAGTGCTAATTACATATCACATTTTTAATTTGCGCAACTTTACCGGTGTAAGCACATTGCCCTTATTTACACCATTATAATACATGTAGCTAATTAATACGAATAAATACAAAACGTTTTTTCGCTTGGATTAAGACTTTGAAGCAATATTAGAACAGAACGTCAATTAAAGGTCTTTAGGTTAGGTTATCTTCATATCTATATTAAATATATTACAGTTTTGTTGAAAAGCTGTAGTAGGTTGTAAATATGACTAGTATAGTAGGTAGTATGTATAAGTACAATTTAGCATTTTAGCTATACACAAATCTATAGGTATTGATTCATCAAGTATTGCCTTGCCACCCATTTTATCCTTTAATAGTATATTTACTCAATTCCTGATTTTTTAAATTTTGATACACACTTAAAAAAATAGTATACCATTTTAGAAGTGCCATGCGGTGATAGTCGTGATTTCACCGTTTTTTGTTAGGGCCGTTCAGAGCGTGATTTCCCAGTTCACCAACACCCAATTCGCAGACAATCGGTATTCACGTCGTATTAATAAAATTAATAATATTTATTTATATACATAACAAAAATCTGATACAATAAAAATAGGTAAATATAATGTATAATTTTAATAGAATAATATCATTATGAAGGTTAGACAAAATCAAGTTTAAATATTTCAATATTGAATTATAGCCACAGTGTTATTCATGCATTTGTACTTCATAATATACGCAGTCTCCACGTTTACTGTCTATTCTGTGAATAAAATAATATTGTTCACTTCAAGTAAGTTCTGATTTTTTTCCGACTTAACTTTAAGCTATTCCATAATAATGACAGGAAAAAACCCAAATTTATAGGTTATGTGTGTGTGGTGTATACTTGTATCCATATGTTACATGTATGTAGGTATAATGGCTGGTACATAATATGCTCTTTAGAGTACCCAGTGCTCAAGTTCAAGCAGTGAAATATTACTACAAGCTAAAGTCATAATTTTTATTTGAAAACAACAGTGGATTTTTCAATTATTCATTAATTTATATATAGATACCTAGGTATGTACAATATTATATTGATTGATGACAATAATTGTCTTGTGGTAGATACCGAGCGTTGAGATAGGTTCACACATTTTGACAGTTTTATAATTGTATTGCTATGCCAAAAAGCACGTAGCCCATAATGTGGTTGTTGGCAAATTGAGCATTTTTAAAAAACAACTAAAAAATACGGCTTTTTGATTAAAAACATGATTGGGTCATGTAGCGGTCAAAGTGGTCCTCCGACCCCTCTTGGGGTGTAAGGAATCATTTTGCCACAACTATCTTAGGAAAATTTCTCGGATCTCCTCAACATGTTTAAGCTAATCAGGTATAAATAAATATTATGATTACAATTATAATATTATTATTATTATCCGACGATACCTATAAGAGTCTATCATTTATAAAATATTTTCTTTATGAAATATCAATAATACAATTTTATTTCGTCTTTGTATGGTTTATAATTGTGTTGTATTATATATAAACCGGCTACGTTTTCGATAATACTAAATGATAGAATATGAGCACGTTATTTTCATTTATTACTGTCACGCTGCCGAAGTTTAAAGAATAATGATGAAATAAACAATATTCTTCGTTGAAATTCAGTATCGCAATTATCGACGTAGCATAGCACAATTGGGTGGTGCGACTGTTTATATCACTTCATTGAATGTTCAATATTTTCGTTATCGCTTATTTCTTGTTGATGTGGCACAAATACTATTGTTGCCAGTATGATATTTATTTAATACTACCAATATCTTAAATTCAAATGAACTTGGTTAATTACATTTCCTAACATTTTGAAAATCTGGGTGAATATATTTTTATTTTTCATATTGTATTATGCTGATTAAGGGGGCCCCCGCATTATTGACCCAGAACCACTTTGAGTTGTTTGAGAACGTGGGCTCTGCTCATTTGAGAACATCAGAGAATTGTCTTTGCTGTATAGTAGGTTTCTAGGGTACCTCGTTAAAGTAAGTCAGTGTAATGGATGTGTTCAATATCAGTTCAATAGTAAACTATTGCATACAAATTTACCTTATCATCCTACCGTTTTTTTGTTAGTTTTTGCTCGATATTAAGAGCATCACTGGGAAATTTCTACTTTCCACTCCCCAAAGTACCAACTGGACAAGTAACTACACTGGCAGTAACTACACTCAATGTTGAAAATTGAATTAAATTCACTGAGATTTGAGATGTGACATCAGACTCTAAAATTCTTGTCAAATAACATAAAAAATCTTAGTAGATAATTAAAAATATACCCTTTAAGTATTAAGTATACCTACCTAAACATTTTTAAAACTAGATCAAGTATAAATGATTAAAACAAAATAGTACTGAGTGTAGAAAGGGTGAATGGTTCTGCATTCTTATTAAACAATTCTGTCCATATGACCATATTAATCAATTCTAGTTTATGTGTATTTTTATTAGAATTAAATTTTATTTTTGAACATATTACATATACTATCTATATTATATAATAAACACAAACATGTATATATATATATATATTATATATATATATGTCGTAAGCCATATGGAAAATTAGTCTTTTTGCGAAAATACTAGACTCTTTGCAATGGAGTAGCCCGTTTGCGAACTACTTTTTATTTTTCCAAACGACCTGCTATTTTTCAGGCTTTTTTATACGAACTAACGGTATTTAGGACTTTTAAGAACTACAATCATTATACAATTATAACAACCATTTTACTTATTTTACATATTAAGTTAAGTTTATTTTATGTAACATGTAAACTGAATTATTATATAGTAGGTACTAACAAAAAATAAAATATGTAAAATATTAAATTAAATTGAAATAATAAAATAATATTACATTACAATATTAAATATGTAAAATATTTACTTATTGTTACATGTGTTTTTTTCGTGGTGTCTTGAACTACACAGTAGATTATTTTTCTGACAAGCACATCTATTTGTTTTGCATGATGTTTTGCTAAAACATTTTTGATAACACTGCCCTCCAAATTGTGAATGTCTCTTCGCTGTTTCTCTTAATGTTATTATTGCAACTGATAGTTTAACATGTGTTTATAATGCCAAACCGTGTACCAATTTGATAAATATTATTTTTTTTGTTTACCAACTATATAATGTTTGTACCTAGTATAATACTATATAATAATTCAGTTTACATGTTACATACAACTTTAAAATAAACTAAACAGTAAACTTAATATGTAAAACAAGTAAAATGGTTGTTATAATATTATAATGATTGTAGTTCTTAAAAGGCCTAAATGCTGTTAATCCGTATGTAATAAGCCTGAAAAACAGCAGGCCATTTGGAAAAATAACAACTAGTTCGCAAACGCGCTACCCCATTGCAAAGAGCCTAGTCTTTTTGCAAAAATACTAATTTTCCACATGGCCTACGACATAAACGTATATATAATATATAATATATACACATAAATTGCTTAATCATCCATGTATCTCGCCCGACATTATGCTAAAATATATATTCATTATTTGAACAGAAATGGTAAATTTCTAGACATTTCTTTCATGGGCGTCAGTACATAATAGCAATTACAATATATGCATGACCTAAAATGGTCGAGTTATATTAACAGTGGCTTAATGAACAAACTGATCATAAATTAGATACCTATACATTATATCAATTATTCAGGATATTATTTCAATAATTACAGTTTATATTTTTATGTCCGAAGTATAATTTAATAACATTTCCAAACGGTCAATGGGTCAAGTAATAATCATTGTAAGTGTAAATTTCAAACATTGGAAAATTCATAATGATGCGAAATAGCTTCTTCAAAGCGAATGTATAATCCAGCATTGTTAATACCCTCGATTACTTATCATTTAAATTATTTAGTATAAAAAATAATTTATTAATTGTTAAATTGTACTTAGATCAAGTATCTAAAGTTATATACCAGAGTTCTATTAAAAATTATAATAGATGATACAGGATTCTGTACACAATAAAATATATATATAGCATTTCGTTAAATACATGCCATTAGAAAATTAAAATTTTCAGAGTAGAAAATGGAAGTATATAGTTAGAAGAACAATATCATATATAATTATAATAATTAAAAAATATATATTGTCAATTATCATTGTTATCAGCCATAACCTTAAATGTCAGTGGAGATTTTAGGCTTCAATAATTCCAATTTATGTGACTGTAATAATCAATGATCATAATATATTCATTTGATTTTTGTTAAATGTTCATATATATCTCTATTAGTCTACTCCATTAATAGTAGATGGTTAATTTTTTAAGGAGGAGCTATAAAAAAAAATATAATATTCACTATTTACTTCAAATTTCGAAATTTATTTCTCTCCGTCGAAAAACTCACAAATTATAACTCTTAAAAAAACAATTAATTTAAACGTAGTTTTTACAAAAATATTTAGGCTATTTTATCAAATATTGTTAATACCTATTAAAAATGTTACTGAAGTTCAACATTTTAAAAAACAGAAGTTTTTATTTGGGATTTTTTAAAAGTTTGCGCTTGATAAAATCAGTATTTCTACTTTAATTTTAAAAAGATATTTTAAAAGCAATACTTTAGCAGAGGTATTACAGTTTTTACTTCCAATTAAATTAAAAAAACTTTACTTTTAAAGCTTGATTAAATAATTTATGAAAAAAGTGATTTCTTAACTCTGTCGTTTCATTATTATGATCAATTCTTAAAATATATAAGAAGTGGGAATTTACTGTCATAATTATGGTATTATTTACAGCAGTATTCATTGAAATAGCAAAACAATGTACCTTAGAATCGCTAATTGTTTCATTAAGAACTTTTATGGAAATATTAAATTACAAAACACATTGAAATCGTGTGAATAACATAATTTAATTTAATTATGTATTATAATTTCTTATTAAAAAAACATCAACGTATAATAATGAAAGAACAACAAGTATTTCAATTTTCAATTAACACTTTTCAAACGTATTCATTGAGAGATATATTAATTTAATTTCCTATTTAAACTGTAGGTACTAGTATAGAGAATGAAAATATATATTTTCCATATTTATCATACTATTATATTTGTATTAGTATTTGTTTATACTTTTATATATTTTTAATGATGGAAAAATAAGAAATAATCTTTGTTTAGAGATTAATTAATTATATTTAAATCATTCAAATCAAAAAAACAGCCAGTCAGAAACTATAGCAACGATATCAAAGTTTGTGAAAACGTGTAATCCTCTAAGAAATGTAGACTAAATTGAAATTAACTATTCAAAAAAAAAGGTAAGGATGCGTCTATAATAATTACGGAGTTAATTTTGCCTTTTTTATTTGTAATCATTTATTTGGCTTTACCATGGATTAGCTACTTTCTTCTTAATTAATCTTTTGTTCACATACTTCCAACCTTAGACCTTTTCCAACAATGTGAAACGCTCTTTGCTCATGTATACAATCCGTTTATTTATCCAAGTAATAAATTTTACTACTTTTTCGATACAATTAATAAATACATAGTTTTGTTCTGTTCTTTGGTGTTTATTTTTGAATTCTGTTCTATATATTTAATTACATTTGATGTTGAAATAATAAGAACCTGTTTTTTTTCCAATATTGTAAAAACATTTTAGTTTATATTTGTACACAATATATGCAAATATAAGAAACACCGGAAACGTAGACATAAAAAAAGCACTATAATAGCATTGGTATTTCATATTCATTGTTATACGTTTATACGAGCACATAATTAAATATAAAATAATAATAATTAATTGAATTGGTTTTAAATTTAAATATAACTTTAGTAGTATTGTATTTATATCGTATGAACAAAACATTTTTTAAGTAACCCATTAACACAAATGTATAATAATATATTTTATTTAAAATGTATCATATAAAAATATGGTATAACTACAAAAGAATATTTTTAATTTTATTAGTTCTTAATAATAATACATATTTTACAAGATAATCCTTTAAAGCACAATGTTGCTGCCTAAATAAGCTTAATAAATACCTGAAGTTCAAAATGTATCTACTCATCAAAAAATCAAATATAAAAATAATAAAATAAATTTAACCGAATTTTTAATGAAACCATAACGAATCTTATAAATAAGACTAAGAGCAAGTAAAAGATTTGTAACTTATACAATTTCAGGAAAATTAAATTGTTTTAGTCTCAGAGTAGTTAGTTTCAGAGTAGGTACCTAATGCAAACGTTTTCTTACCTATATTTTCTATAAATGTATAGGTTTAAAATCTATTCAACTGAACTAATATTCAATCGTAATTTCCAATAGTAAGTGTGTTGTAAACTTGTAAAGGTCAACTATCCGACATGGTAATGTTAAAGTGTATAGTTAATAAATCTGGGTTGTTTATTAACAATTTGTTGTTTAGATTCTTGTACATACACATGTTACAAATGCATAAGGTTTAGATGAGAGTAAGTCTAGTGTTAGCTTTTTGTAAACAATGCTGATGTGTATAACCTACATATTATTTGGTTTAGGAATTGAGTTAACAAATATTAAATTACAAAATGAATAATACAAAACTAGCTCAATTTTATAGTACTAATGTATTATCTACTATTAATATTACAATTACTACAGTGACCATTTGGAAATAACAACTTTTTTTTTACTTATGTAAGTTGATTTTTTTTTTTTAACAACTAATATTATGGCGGAAACTATTGTCTTTTGAGTCGTAGACGATATTATTAATATATGTATTATGTATATAACAATCAAAAATAAGACAGATGATAGGTAATATAAAAAACTTCATACACACAGTGATTTACGACTAACAAGACTATTTGCCAAACACGTAGGAAAAA
This sequence comes from Nasonovia ribisnigri, assembly GCA_027563435.1. Taxonomy (NCBI): domain Eukaryota; kingdom Metazoa; phylum Arthropoda; class Insecta; order Hemiptera; family Aphididae; genus Nasonovia; species Nasonovia ribisnigri. The sequence goes on from JANEHU010000124.1 coordinate 139,487, forward strand.
TATATATTCTGGAAGATAGAAAGAAGGGAACGTGGATATACGAGTTTAATAACTATAAGAAGGTACCTAAATATATATTATCATATTTTATTATTATATATTTCTCGTATTTTAAACTCAAAAGCGTACATATAACAGCTTAAAAATATTTTGCGCATGCTTAATATTTCGATGAAAATTAAATTTATGATTAAAGCAACTCTCTATTTTTTTAGTCAAAAGATTTACCACTGAAGTATTAATTTGTTTTTTTATTTTGTTATCGTGCAACGTTTACATGATTACCAATAGCAAAGTTTTTTTTTATAATTTCACGTGATTGATCTATTATACAGTTTATTACAATTTACTTTCGAATTTGATAGTACATATATAATATTGAAAAATTCGTATTATATAAGTTTTTATATATCGGTAATATATGTATAAAACTTGATACTCAATAAGTTTAGACACGGTTATCTTTGATTGTATCTGTATAATATTAAATGTTTCAAGAAAATAATTATTCGTAAACTGATTTATGAATCAGCTATTATTTTTGTGTTTCAATTCAAAATTAAAATCATTAATTTAATTGATGACCTCCACACAAACTTTTTACCTAATCCAACAGAATAAAGATAATGTTCGTAAAAATATATCTGTATATATACATTGCATAGGTACTAAGAATTATGTATTAACTGTATAAAAAATTGTATGACATTAAGATACATATAAACAAGTTTGTAAGCCAAACTGATTTTTTTACTATTATAACTGAAACACTCACCGTCAAATAAGTACAACATTTTTTAACTGAATATCGAAGGATATAAAAATAACATAATATTATATTAAATTATCAAAAACATGCTATTTTGTTGTATTAAGCGTAAGTATCATAAAAATGAATATCATATAACACAACCTTTTACCTTTTACCTACTACGTTTTTTTTTATTTAGTATTAATAAAATAATCCATTACGTGAAATTTAGTGTATGGTATGTACATTTAAATATATCAACTTTAAATTTAAAAAAAACGTTATGGTGTAAAATGAAATACAACAGGTGGCTACAAACTGTTATAGTTAATAGAATACTTGTACATTTTAAAATATAAAATAATAATATATGGAGTATCATCAATGGATGGTCTCTGTTCACGCTACCCAATGATACCTATAAGAATGCTCCCTAATACATATTGCAAAAATTAATTTACAGATTGTATTTTACTTAATAAAAACGAAAAAAAAATATATATAAATATATGTAACAATTTCGTTACATATAAAATGCAAAATATTTATTATTTATAATCTAGGTACTCGTATATAATTTTGTTGAATGAAATTTAATTAAATTTGATCATTATATTTAATTTTTTTGTGATTAAAAAAAAATACTTTAAAAAGTAGGTACCTATTTCAATATGGATTAAAAATAATATTTGTTTAAAAAGGCTCAAGGCATATTAAAATATAATGACATTCGTTAAATTTAATTAAATATTTATTATATCCGTTTTCACAATAAAATATTCACAAGTGAATATTTCTTCACTTGCATTAGGTAGGTGATGAAGTTAAAATACAAGAAAATTATGTTGATCAGTATTCCATATAGTTAAAACCAAAACAATCTACTTTGCAATTTTATATCAACCTATAAACCTAACAACTAGGTTTAAATTAACTTATCATACATAACTTATTAATTATTTTTTAATTTATGATGAAAGGGAAATTGAGAAGTTTTAAGCACACTGTCTATAAAAAACTAAACTATACCTAACTGGAGAAAAAGTAAAAATAAATCATTTTAAAACCAATTTAATTAATTAACTATAAATTTGAGTAGGTACTTAAATATTAATACAGCATTGACTGTATAGGTAACCACTTTTTCACATTCAATTCAGAGAAAAAGAAACGAAAAGTTGCTTAAAGTTGCTTAAAATTCATTATTGTTATTTATTCATTTTATAAAAATGGCTCCTGAACTAGGTATAAAAGGTGTAAAAAAAGATCTGACAGAAAAAAAAATAAAAAATAAATATAGGTGCTAAGAAAAATTATGAACATTTTATGGATTATAAATAATTTAAGAAACAAACTTGTCGGAAAATTGCCAAAAAAAAAATGTTGAAAAAGTTATTACGTTTCAATGTAATAAATTTAGGTAAGCACTATAAAAAATATTGATACTTTTAAAAATTGTAAAAAATGAACTACTTGACTTAAATAAAATCAAAATTTGTCTATAAATTAGATTTATAAATTGACTATTTTGAATTTTTCTAAAAAGAATAAAACAAAAAAAAAATTGTTAAAAATTGTTAAAAATTGTTTAACATTAAAGCGGGCCATCTGGTCATCTGTATACTAATATAACGTTTATATAGGAAGGTGCATATACAGCGGTTAATTCATTTTTGATGGGTTTATATGGGTGACCAATGGCCATACATAAATGATTACCCTTCAAGAGTAATTTGGTCATTGCGGAGAGTACGAGTGGTGTACTCAACCAAGTGAAATGTCATTTGTTTACGTCCGTGTTCGTGGGTTTAGTTTTTGACAAATTGTATCCAGCATTGTTACAAGAGTAGTGCAAGACCATGATTTCAGTCTAAATTAGGCTATTCACAAAAATACAACGGCAAACCCATTACCTAATACCATCGTGCAATAAATTACTTTGAATTACATGCCTTACAGGATAACGTAACATTCAAGTACCAACAATATATTTTAGTCATACCAAGTATATAAGTATAATATACTAACAATTCAAAAAATCATAAAATTATATTTTGATTTAACTATAGTAATTACGACCACCAAAAGTTCAGACTCATCAACTTGATAGATATTTGATGTTTGCATAAATGTATTATGTTCATAATTCACATGCAAGCAATAAAATGTTTTTAAACCCGACATTTATTAATGTATGCATTTTCGATCAAGACCAAATGGTTTAAGCTAAGTGATCATTTAAAATGAAATATATATATATATATATATCTTTTATTTATCAATGAAAATAAGACGATACAAAAAATTAAAATAGAATTTGTCCATATTAAACTTAGTATTAAACAATAAACTTGAATTATTGTGCAACACTGAATAAATAATGTACCGAAACTTATAAATTTAAAAATATTGGTATTTATAATAGATTTGTATAAAATTATATTAGTTTAATTAATCCCAAAGTTTTTACCCCCCATGATAATACATTAATACATCTACACAGATGATCGTTTGGTGATGATAGTAATATTCAATATAATAACTTAAGTCTATAAATTACAATGTTACTATAAACAATATATAAATAAAATAAAAAAATTTAAATTTATATTTCAAACTTAATCTATGTATGTGTCAGTAGTTAGTGACAAAAATGAAATAAATAGCAATATTAATCTACTATGTAGTACCTATGTATTTATAATGGTATCGGTATATAATCATTTATTGATGAACAACTGTCGTAAATAATATATATATGACCAGAACCACAGGACGATGCAAGTTAAGTATTAACTAATATAGTTATCAGTAACTATTGATTTTATTAAGCAAACATCCGGATATGGTTCGTCGCTCAGCGGCTAACGTAACATTACTGCGTATAATATAATAATGAGCTATAAATTAAATTTGTTGATTTTCACCGGATATTATTTAACAGCGATCAGATTGTCTTATATAGGTATATCAGAATATAGGTTGCTAGTATAATAATGTACTAAACATAAACAACGAAAAGCATTGAGTTTGAGATTTAAAAATAAAAACAAATTCGAATTTGCAGATTTTATTCGTCTAAAGAAGAGCAAAGTACAATTAGTATATAGTGGACTATTAGTAACTTTTTCAAGGCTGTACCCTCTTTTATTCACTTAGTTTTAGAGTATATCGTCTATCAACAACTCTCTTATAAACAGTGTTAAACTTCTAGTTAGAAATTAAAAAAATTGGATATCATCTGTTGAAATTGAGATGTAAAAAAAAAAATAATGTCTTTTAGATTAATATATACTAGATACTATGTGTGATACTATGTCTCTCAATAAATAGTTTGACTGCAGAAAGGAGATTTATTTTCACAAACGTAACATGTTATTGAGGAAACTAGTGAGTATCCTGCAATAACCAAATGGATCATCCTATATGCGTGGCTTAAACTCGTACAGGTAGATCTGTGGGGTTGCTGGAGGATAGGGTGTACCGATCAGAGCTATAATAATATATACACGCACAGTGTGCGTCATTGACCCGCGGACCCGGGAGCTTAAAAGCAGTTGGGGGGGGGGGGAAGGGTCGATTCGGTCGAACGCTGCCGCGGTGGTGATTGGGGTGGTGGTACGTTAGCGTGAGCCTGCGGAGAGGTCTGACGGACGATCCTCGCCGGGACGAGCGAGGCAGACGGGACGGGACATGACGGACGGAAGTGCTACCTGTTTGTGCAGTGTCGTTGTTCGCGGTGTTGACGCGTTGATCGGCCAGCGCGCACGCGCACAACAAACACATCCATCGGATCCGTCTGGCGGCCAACTGCATCTCATGTCGTCGGCTCGTCGTGGTGATTGCCGCCGCTGCGACGTCCGCGTCGTCTGCGGGATATCGTACGGGCACGGACGATTCGATATAAATATACAATATAGTATACAGCTAGTTTGAGTGTAAGTTATAGTACAGCGGAAATTGTGCCGGCCAGTCGGCGATCTGGCCGTCAGAGCGACAAGGGGGTCAGCTCGTCTACCTGCGGCCCCGACGTCCGGATATTACAGCGGAAAAGACGGATAGGCAAATTATATATTATACTGATACAATGTGATAGTGAATTGATAAAAAAAACCAAACAAAACTGCTGCAGACGACGCGGCGGCGAGATGTAGCTTGCAGACAGCGCCGGAGACGTGTCGGCGAAGAACTGCTGCCGTCGGTGGCGGCGGTGTGCCGCGGAAAAGCGCGCGCACGGCTGATTCGCTGGCCGAGTGGATGCGCTTCGGAATTTCGCACCGACACCGCCGACGCTAAACCCACTGTCCCGTCGCAATAACCGGCGCGTGTACATCGTCCCGGCGTCGGCGAGAAAACACGAGCACGTTCGCCGAAAATATAATAATTCAATAATAATCCGATAACATTTACAGCTGCTACGCACACATTATAACTGAATAATATCATAATATCAGTGCTGCAATATTTTGGGGTGACAAGACGGGCAAAATTTATCGTCCGACGGTTGGTGGTAGAGGGGGAATCCAAATTTATTAAGATACGCCTATGGCCTATACCTATACATAGTACAGCAGCTATCTAATATAGTGGTCTTAATGCTCCTTTACAGTCGTGCAGTGTACTTGAAAATCACAGTTTTATAATATGTTTGTGGAGACCACGACGTCCCCAAAAAGAGGTCCTGATTCTATTTGCACAACTATGTAGATTCTAATTTCAGGGTATGGTAGGTAGCTACTTTATATAGTTTTCAAAATTGAGTTCTAGTTATGCATTTAAATTTTAATTAAATTACATTTTAATTTATGGTTTGATCGGAAAAACTGGCTGATTTTGCCGTTTCATTAAAACTAAAATTTATGATAATGGAGTTTCGTTCTCCTTCATCGGGAACGTTGAATTATGTATCTTCCCACTCACTTAAACATCTGCAGCTTTTCTGCTTTTCACGTTTATTAGAACATTCTGTTAAATTATACGGGGCGTTTAATATTGTTAAAAAAATTTCCTGTGGCTAACATTATTTCAGAGGTTGATCACAATTCGACGCCCCCCCCCCCGGATCTATACCTATAAGTACTTACTATATCATATACCTGCAGGTGTTAGATAATTAGGTAGATATTTTTTCTAAACTGTAATTATGAAATTATATAGAATTATTATTATATTCTTATATTTTTCATACTACCAATATGAATTTTGTCTTAATATTTTTTGTCCACCTGGCCCCCCACCAAGTTTTTTCACAATCACCCCACTGCGCATTATATAATATTATACATTTATATTTTATGATGTAGGTACCGAACAAACGGAAATCAACAAACCGTAATTACTATAACTTTTGCTGCTGCCTACGAATTCAACGTGACGTTTCGTGGTAAAACAAATATAATATATGACATAATACTACTGCACTGCGTCTGAAGCTGCACCTACCGCGATCACCGCATTTCCCGAACCATTGTTAACTCTATTATTTTATATAAGTAAATATGAGTGTATGTAGTACACATTGTATTATTAATTGTACTGTCGCCGTATAAAATAAAGAAAATATTGTATTATTGCACCGATTGACTCTTAAATCCTAATTAATTTGTATTAAAAATCCTTGTAGACTTTTTTCCCGTTAAACGGACTGATCTTAAAAGCTTTATGCTGAATAAGTTGAAAACAGTAAATTCAGAAGGAAATATAAATAAAAATACAGTACAATAATATTTTTGAAAAATATTATTGGATTCTATTATTATATACGGAAAATTTAAAACTAGGTTCCACGAAAATAGGTAAATCATCAATAATATCATCAAATAAACATAGTCATATCTTGCTATCTTAGGCTGACTGACCGTCTTCACTTAGAATAGTTTTTCGTATACAATGCTATTATATCATTGAATTTAAATTCAATACCATCCATTACAAGACCCACTTGTAACCTACTGTACAGCATTGCAGAGCTATACACCAACTTGCCCACCGTTTTTTTAATTTTTGTCGTTCAACAACTTTTAGGACAGAAAACATTTTTCTTAAACAGAGTGTTTTTTGATAGAAAGAGAATCTAGTTGGTACTTTTAGTGTCAAAATTTAAAGTTCCAATAGTCTTCGAAAGCGTATGGGAAAACAAAACACAAATTAAGGAAAAACAGGAATTTACACGTAATTTTGGTTTTTGGTGTAATTCTAAAACAAATGACCACAGATAAATAACATTTTCACTAAATCTTTGTATTAGCATTTTCTATAAACTGTCCCGTTTTAAAATATTTTGTTTTGTTTTGAGCTGTTTACGGATATTTTCAGTTTCCAATATTTTTAGTTTTTTTAGATTCTGAGCGGAGCGATGAATGTATTGATTTTACAATGATGTGTGTGTTTTTTTTTAATTTTTTTTTTATTTTTGTGTCAGTCATCATCTTTTAGGACAGTAAAAAAGCTTCGATATTCTTCAATAGTACCTTTTCTGATAGGAAAGTGAATCTAGTTGGTACTTTGGGGGGTCAAAAGTCAAAAGCACCGTGAAAAAGAAATGAAAACTTAAGGAAAAAACGGGAATTTTTACGGAAAACCAATTTTCGACAAAATCGATTTTGGTTTTTGGTATAACTCTAAAAGAAATGACGGTAGATACATGAAATTTTGACCGAATGTTTATATAAGCATTTTATTCACACCATAGCATTTTCAAAATATTCTGACTTCTTTTGAGCTGTTAACGGACATTTTCAGTTTCCAATTTTTAAAGTTTTTTTTTCTGTAAATGTCAATAAAATTTTATTTGTTGGGCAAAAAATCTTGAAAATTTAATAGTAGGCTTCTAATATATAGTTTCAAAGGCAGATGAAAAATATTAAAATACGTAAAAATGACGAAAATGTGCAATTTATTTTGAGTTAAAAATTCATAAAAATATTTCTTTTTAAACCTAAGGTTTGAAAATGTAATACAAGATTCCTCATAAGTTTGCCTAATTTTATCAATAAAAAAATGTTTATAAGCAAGTAAAAATAAATTTTTATGAGCATTTTAAGTTCAAATTTTTACAAGATTAGATATTCATTCGATTTCTCATGTAGCGATTTTCTTATTTTGTTGCAATTCAAAAACGAATAACTGTAGATGCTTGAAAATTTCACTGAATGTTGATATAAGCATTTTCTATACATCACCATCTAATTTTGAATATGTTTTGACTGTTTTTGAGATTTTTACGGATCATTTAAATTTTAAATTTTTTTAGTTTTTTTCTATATAAATACCAATAAATTTTTATTTGTTGGGCCAAAAACAATCCAAATTTAATATAAGGCTCCTGATATATTGTTTCAATAGCAATTGAAAAATATTAAAAATACATAGGCACACATTTTTTTAATAAGCATTTAAAGTTCGAATTTTGACAAAATTCATCAAAATCTCGAAAATTATCAATCATTGTAATTAAATAATTATAAAATGGTCAGTTTTTATAACTAAGGATTGAAAATTGAAAATAAAGATTCTAATAAATAGTACATACTGTAAACAAAAAATCTAAAAAGTATATAAACACAGTTATTTTTACAGACATTTTAAGTTCAAATTTGGACGAAATTACATATTAAAATCAATTTTAACGAGTAAAAATATATATTATAATATTTTTTCTAGCATCACTGATAATTTTAGGTTAATAATTAAATAATATTAATAATATTAATTCAACTTAGCAGCTATACCATAAAATAACAATATCAATATAATTTCAAATATCCTAGACTGACATACCGTCTCCGCTCAGAATCGTTTTTCGTATACAATGATATTATAACATTGAATTCAAATTTAATACCATCCATTATACAGTGATCTACTTGTAACGTACTATACAGCAGAGCGACATCCACTTGACCCCCTTTTTTTTCTTTGAATATTAATAAAATTTTATTTAAAAAAGCTTGAAAATTTAATACAAGGCAAAAAAAATTCCATCACTGAAAGACTCCATATCAAAAAACAAATACTCACTTACCCATCGCATCAAAAACTCAAGCTTCAAGCACATCTCCGACATACCAAACCTCACCAAAAGATCACTTCTTTAAAGAACCTCTTTTTTAATAATTCATAGCCACCAAGTCCAAAACTCAGCACTCTCAAATTATTCTTCCACCTCTCTGTAAGATGCAATAAGAGCTTGATACAGAGTACTATAACAAAGCAATGCAATGCAATACAAGGCTCTTATATATTGTAACAATAACAATTGAAAAATATTAAAAATACAAAAGCACATTTTTTTTTATAAGCATTTGAAGTTCGAATTTAGACAAAATGTATAAAATTTAAAATGTAAAAAGGATTTTGTAGTTAAACATTTATAAAATGTTCAATTTTTAAAGCTAAAGATTGAAAATTTAAAACAAGGTTCCACGTAAGTTGGTTATTCTGTGTTGTATCATGTGACGAGAGCACAGACTCTATCTCGGGGTCATGGGTTCGACGTTAGCCCCACGTTGGGCACCACTTTGTTGTACACGCCAATCACTTCAGAATAAACGAACAAATAATGTTATAAGTACTTTTATTAAACATTGAAGTCCAGTGGTAATCGAGTCACACGATCACCGCCCACTGACCCTCTTTCTGTCTCACATATTCTTTATGTACAAATTTTATTATCGAAGCATTATTGGTAATATCGATATTAAGTTTAACCTAGTTACATTATACAAATTGACTGCTTAAAACTATACTTATATTGTTATCTTAACCTAATTTGATAGAATGCATGTGTCTACGTTGTTACATATATCGTATTGAATATTTTATGATTTATTTTGCCGTTTTAGTATTTTACTTGTTACATATTATGATTGTTTTCTTAACCTAGTTAATATTTTTAATTTTAATATCTTTAATATATGATACATTATACAACATCTGTAACCAAAAAATATTTTAAAAAAACAGTTTTTTTTATAGTTATATTATGTTCGAATTTTGACGAAATAACATATTAAATAACCAAGAATAACGATTTTATTTATTTTTGTGTATTTTTATAATTATAACTAAACTTACCGGCTACCGTATAAATAATAAGTAATAGCATTATAAATATAATATAAAATATCCACACTGACAAACCGTCTCAGCTCAGAATCGTTTTACGTATATACAAATATACAATGATATATTATTACCTATATCATTGAATTCAAATTTAAAACAACCATTAAACAGTGACCCGCTTGTAACCTCCTTCATAGCAGAGTGACATCCATTTGCCCAATTTTTTTTTATGGATATAGGACATAGGTATAAGAATAATATCTTTAAATAACTATTTTGATTTTTTACATTGTTTAAGAAATTCCCAGTGGCGATTCAAATGGGAACCAACTATTTTTACCATTGTCATTTTTGAGCAGATTATTGTTTTTTTTATGTACCTATATGTCTGAAAAAAATCGTACGAGTAGTTTTTAAGTTATTAAAATCTATAGGTATACTAAAGATAATATTCCTAAAAACCAATTACGGAAAAATAGGGGTGTACAATGTACATGCTAAGGGAATCAACCTAAATAGGTTAATCCCCCGCAAAAATTCAAAATAGCATGATATCTGAATTCAATATTCCACGTCCTGGACTGTTTTAATAAAAGTTCAAAAATATAAATAGTTTTTCACGTTTATTTTTCTGCTTACAATAAAAAAATATATATATCCCATCATATTCAAATCCAAAGAATCCGTAATAACGTTTAAAGTATAGAAAAGCAATTGATTTTCTCCCCTTCCTTCCGCCACCAAGAAAAAAAAACACAGAAGTTTATATAACTTTTTTATTTGAAACCAAGTATAATATACTGAGTAGTGAGTATACCAACCTAATTTTAGAATTAAAACTGTCTCATAAAATGTATAAATTTGTGAATATAGTAAAAATAAATTCAACTGAAAGGTTAGGAATAAGTATTGTATTATAATTATTAATATTTTATATCTACGGGTACAACCTCTAAAATAATAAGTTTATTAGTTATGACTATGTTCACACCATAATATTATTACACATTGAAATATTTTAAACACACATATTACATTTTCAAAACAATAAAAAATGGTTTATTTATATTAAAAATCGATTTATGTATAGCTATAGGTATATTACCAAGTTATTACACCGATATTAAATTTAACAAAATTAGGTGAAAACAATCCCGATACAGAAACATATTATGCATATAAAATACACTCCCGTTTTTATACGTTTATATTCATATTATATAACTATTACCCAAAAAAACAGAATAACAATTAATATATTTAATTTATATTACAACTCATTTATATTCTTCATCTCAGACGCTGAGAACATTAAATACAAATAAATAAACCAAATACTTATATTCTTACTGTGTATACTTCATACAATTTTTTTTTTTTTTTTTTTAAATGTAATCTACAATCTATACCACTAGGCACAATAAGTAGATGAGAAAAAAGATTTGTTATATACAAATTATTAAAAAAAAAAAGAATGATACATCATAATATAATCCTTAATAATATTTGTACATAATGCGTGACATTTTTGAGGAAAGCAGCCACCCATTAGTAACACTTTCACATACAATTTAAAAAAAATGTTTGAATCAAATGTATCAGGTACATATTATTAAACTATTTTCAAAATACTGAAATTAAAAATATTTAAAGAAATTATTAAAGAAAACTCTTGGCTATAATGTACTTTTTTCAGATTTAATTACATGCAATTAGCTATATATTTTCTTACTAAATATATTTTTAAATAGATTCTCCTAATTAGGTACCAGTAAGATGTATGTAATCGTGACTAAATGTAGTCCTGACGAAACGGGGTTTGCTCACACCGAGATGCACCAGAGCTAGTAATAATCATAATAAAATAATACCATAGGTAGGTACTTATGATAGTTTTCTATTTTTCTACTATTACACTGTTAGGTAATGGTATCATTTCCTAATATCTACTTAATATCATATCTTATAGGAATTGTCAAGATGTCCTGTAAAGCATAAACTTATATATGTATTTATAACTGGGTTTAATAATAATTTGGAACATATTTCATTGTTTCATTTTCAATGTCTATTCAAATTGAAATCGTATACAACTATTAAATGGAAATTTAAATTAAATATAAATTATCTACTGGATTTGCCAGAATACTGTTTACAGTACATTATAATTATGTAAGTACTGTACTCTATACCTACTTATATGGTAAATAAAGTACCTTATGAACATTTCAAAACAATTGATATTTAGTTGGTATATGTATTTGTTACCATCAAGCAACCGGTATACTATAGGTAATATTTGTATGATAAACATACAAACATATATTAAAGTGATATATTTATGTACCCGGTCTAGGACATTTCGGCGTGGCCATCTCGGCGTGGCCATTTCGGCGTGGCTGTTTCGGCGTAAGGCTGTTTCGGCGTAAGGCCGTTTCGGCGTAGAGCCATTCAAGAAATTAGGTAGGTCACCATAAAATATAAATGTATAAATAATTTTTGTATAAAAAACTGTATATAATAATTATGTATATTTAAGTATAATAATAAAAATTTAATTAAAATAATTAGAATGCTATAAAAATTATATTAAATATATAAATAATTTTTGTATAAAAAAACTGTATATAATAATTAGTATTTATATTAGTATTAATAATTATTTGATGTAGGCTCCATTGTCTCACGTGCTCGTTTTTTCATCTTGGTGACTGCGCAGAATTAGTTTCAATCTTAGCCGCTTCCGAGTCATGGGTCGAATGTTCATTTATTTATTTTAAAAACTTATTTGTTTCAACTATTGTACGAATTCTCACCTTACACGAATCTTTGTAATATATATAATTATTATTATTATATGCAGTTCATACTGCATACCTGCATCTAACCGACGAAAGTGAGATAAAAACTGATAAATGATATCGGTACAATATAATCAATGCTAAAATTATATTATCTAAACGCGATTAAAATCATTTTATGAAAAATGACTACGCCGAAATCGACCCACGCCGAAACGGCCACGCTGAAATGGCCACGCCGAGATGGCCACGCCAAAATGTCCGGATCCGTTATGTACCTACTTATGTAAATTATTTATTTTGAGATATTTTATTTTAAGAAATAAAACAGAAATTAATTATGTTTCATATTATAACCATAATGTTTTTGGGAATCCATTAAAATATACCTTCACAATAAGTACTTAAACATGAAGTATAAAAGTATAAAACACATCATATGTATATAATATTACTATAAACTATATTATATAGTATTGTATTAAAAACTACATCATTAAAGGTAGAACATTTTCAACTCGTCGAACGGTTGTTATATAAAAGTGCTCAAAATATGTTTTACAACACACGTGTATATGCGTCAACAGAATTTAAGTATTTACCACCTGCTTTTCTTCCTTTCCTTTATAGAAAATATAATAAAAATGATTGACATTTTAATTATGTGAGTAGTATTTCAATTATTCTCAATTTGATCCTCCTTCTCAGAAAATACAGAGTAGATTACATTTATTTGTATTTATTTACATTGTACAATATATAATAGTGAATAAACACTTATATACCTTTCATGATAAAAAGCTTGTAATTTAAAAGTGTTTTTTTTATCAATGATTATTCATTATTTTTTTCATTTACTTTCAAAATGTTCGTACATATAAATTCACATGCAAACATTGGCATAAACACTATACAACACACACACACAAAAAAAGAAGAATAGTTCTTCGGTAAATTCGAACACCTCATTGTGCTATTTATGCATTTTCTCGTGTAAAAACATATTTTGTCATAGTATGCGTAAGCAAGATGCAAACTTCAAAAATAGACTTATTAAACATTTTAACTACATCAATTATTTATGTACAAAAAAAGCCGTATTTTCAATTTTGAAATTTTACTATAATCTCTTTCTTCGATAAAATATATACACAACTCAGAGAGATTATTAAATTGTAGTTATATAATCTAGTGTCTACTTTACAATTTCAAAATATACCTACTTTCAATACGATAATAAATCTTAAAACTACTTATTTTTAACTTTTTTTTATAGAATTATAATTTAGTATAAATATTTGTTTAACGTGTATACAAATAAATCGCTATGAAATATTGATTTTGTACAAACATTATTTATATATAGGTAGGTAATTTAGTTTTACATATATTTGTATTATGATTTCGGTACGAAAATCTATAATATTTGATTCACAAATACAAATCATAAAAATTACTAATTAGTGATTAGGTTATTTAATATAATAAAATTAAGTTTTTTTTAAATTTACGATACCTATAGTTTATTCATTTTATACACCTATTCTGTATTATAATGTTGGAATATTTGATAAACTAAAATAAATATAAAATAACAAAATGAGTTCTATAAAAATATAAATTTACCTACGTTTTAGCTTGTATTGTACATCGTACATGAGTATATAATATAGGTTTGTGAGTTATGTAAAAAGAAATAATATATGGCTGGAACTTAACTTATGGTTAGGGCATAATGAAATCATTATCATTGCATATTGTACCTATACAAATAAGTAGGTAGCAAAAACTAAAATAGTGCTATGAAAATAAGTACAGATTTTCCAGATTAGGTAAATTATATTGATTTGTATTATAATTTTTTCCAAGAATTATGGTTAAACGTTAATAAATTATATAACCTGACAATAGCCCAAGGACAACGAACAGAGCTGAAAACTGTTACATGCACTTCAATCAATTTTACCCTCTTCACCCACATATTCACTAAATTAATCAAATAATAACCGAATTTCAAGTCAATGTTGATTTAAAAATTAATTTAAATCAAACTTTATTAAATAGAGAAAATACTCGATAAATATAAAAAATTATTAATAAACCAACAAAAAAAAAAATCAAATTTATCCTAACTGAATACAAATCTAAAAAAATTGAGCTTTTAACTTTTTGTATGCAAGCATGTACTTAGTATGACCCATCGTAGAAAAAATAAATATCATTCTTCAATGATTTAATATTAATATTTTTTTTTTTTTTTTTTGTAACCGAGAATGCTGTAAATTATTTAGTGACGTCATTTAGGATGGGGGAAAGCGACATCTCCCCCATTGCCATTAACGGGCCACTGTCAGTCCGGGTATGGGCTAGTTTTGGGCCTTCATATAGTAGCTAATAGGTAATATATTTAGGTATCCCTCTACATAATATAATAGTTTATATTAATTGTTTAGTTATTGTTATCTCTTAAAAAATGGGTTATTTATGGCTATGGTAGTAACCACGGTTATCTCAGATAACCGTGATAGTAGGTAACTAGTAAATATAAAAGTATGTAAGATGGCTTTTTGTACTAAGATAAAAATGCAATTGTAATGTAATATGTAATGTAATGTAATTGCTAGCGAGCGGTTTTTACTTTTTTTTCAGTTTTATTATGAATTGGGAAAAAAATTGCCTCCCCCCCCTCTCAAAAACTGAAATAATAAGTAGCTATCTATGCATAGAGATACGCAAAATTAAGAAGCTCACACAACATTTATCAGCCCACCTGTCTATGCCATCAGATTATGAATAGACAGGAAGTCCTAAGTCTTGTGAAGGGTGACGATTCGTGTTCTATGATTAAACATATTAATGGTTGGTAATATTAGTATTTATATGTGATTTATTTAATAGTATTTCTCTGTTAGTTCTTAAAATTTAAGATTTATTGATATAAAATGCTGTAAATAAATCTTAGAGGTTATGTATACCCCATAATTTATAAGGGCAAATATCTTTTATGAAAGGTTTCTATTGCTTAAATATTGTGCTCAAATGTGTAATTTATGCAAACAAGTTTTGTCTTTTAAGCAAATGGGTGCAAAGTGGTTTGTAACCAAAATAATAATGTAGGGTTTTTGTTTGTCCATTAATTGGGTATAGGTATCTAACATACGAATCAGTATAATTTTAACATCTACATGATACTGAATTGTTATAACTAGATGGTATTACAAAACCTAACTGCGTCCACTGAAAAAAAAAAAATCTTTTATCGAAAACCGGCAAGTAGGAAAATAGATCGTATCGGAAAATGCAACGATCGACGGCCATACAATACTATAATAGTGTAATGGTTATTAAACCGTATTAACGGCACGGAAAAAACGAATTTAGTAAAACGACCATAGATGTTTGCGATAAAGACGTATATATTGCTATTATAGTGGGCCCGTACACTTGTCGGCCACTGATGCCTGAGGGCTGAGACGATAATATTATTAAATAAGATACTTAGTTCTACGGTAAAACCTCCTTATAACGGACCCTTTATAAAACGGAAAATAACAACAGTCCTGTATAATATTTTTGTTTATCTCCATAACAGAAACTAATTCATAATTGCTCCCAAGCGATTGGGTTATTAGGAGGGTTTACTGATTTGTTATGTACATATTATGCAGGAAAAAGACTAAGCTCATGCTCAGTTCTCCGGCACCCAATTTTTCTGCAAAAAACCAATTTTAATGGTTTTTTTTTTTAGATTTAAAATACTTAATTGCCGACCATTACGTGGCATTTGACATAATATTATAAATACCTACATAATGTGTATAATAATAATTGAATTAATAAAAAATAATAAACCGTAATGTCTGATCTTATATTTTATCATGAGTATATGATATGACAAGTTAATGAAAATAATTAACTAGTAAAGTTAATCATATTATACTAAAGCACACTTACGAAATCGAAAAATTGTTACATTATTACTTTTATTATAGTTTCAATAGATAATCAACTCTTATATTTTCAATTATTTACTGTACATCGTCCATCTTTAACTTTGAAGCTATCACCAACTTCTACTTTTAAAGTGTTAATTCTGTATTTATGTAACGCATTGTGCCATGATATTTTATAACATGATCAATATTGAAATTAAGTATGAATAATTGTTAAATTAAAGTGTTCAGTTTAGTTATGTTATGTTCACATCTTATAAAGTTATAACGAGACCAAGTGAGAAATGCAACTGTGTTTTAACTTTTAATAAATAAAAAGCTGTTATTTTTAAGTAGAAATTTATCGAATATTGAAGTAGAAAGTTTTTGTTTTGCAATAGACCCTTAATTATCTACCATATTATTAGATTCTGAACGTAGCGAATTAATGTATTGTATTTACAATAATATATGTTAATTTTCTCTCCGTCATCGATATTTGAGGTGGTAAAAGTGTTTGGTTTCGATTTTCCTCATCAACATCTTTTCTGATATTTTCACAATTATTAGATTCTGAGCGGAGAAATGAATGTATTGATTTTACAATGATGTGTGTTTTTTTCATTTTTTTTTTTTTGTGTGTCTGTGTACACAATAAGTCGAAATGATGCTTCGGTTTTCTTCAGCAGTATATTGTTCGATGAGAAAGTGAATCTAGTTGATGCACTCGGGACTCTCGGGAGGTCATTTTTTAAAATTCCCGATAGTTTTCAAAAGCGCAGGGAAAAACAAAAGAAAAATTAAGGAAAAACGGTAATTTTTACGCAAAATCGGATTTAGATTTCGGTTGTAATTTTATACCTAATATTAATTTTACTTACCGGCTACCATATTAATAATAAGAAATAACAATATAAATATAATATAAAATATCCCCACTGACAAACCATCTCAACTCAGAATCGTTTTTCGTATACTGCAATGATATAATATCATTGAATTCAAATTTAATACCATCCATTATAGAGTGACCCACTGTAGAGCAGAGTGACATCCACTTACCCACATACTGTACAGCACAGCGACTAACATCCACTAACCTGCCCTTTTTTTTGTATGCATTTAAAGTTTAAATTATGACAAAATTCATCAGAATCCCAAAAATGAGCAAATTATTTTTCAGTTAGAAATTCATAAAAAATTTAATTTTTAAAGCTAACATAAGATATTCGTATAGTAGATTTCCCACAAGTCTTTCTATCTTTAAAAAAAAATCTACCTGAGAGTTACTCTATTCACGGCTATGAGATATATAAGGTCGGAAAGAATTGTCTACATCGGCTGTCACCTTATTTACGCAGAAAAATATACCTACATTATCACATGCGTTTGTAAAATTTAAATTTCATCAAATTGTATAAAGATAAAGCAAATGTAATAATAATAATATTAGTAATAAAGCCTAATGGCTCATTCGTATGTCGACGTCGAGTAATATCTTTGATGCATTTAGATA
The DNA here is from genome assembly GCA_027563435.1 of Nasonovia ribisnigri. Classification (NCBI taxonomy): domain Eukaryota; kingdom Metazoa; phylum Arthropoda; class Insecta; order Hemiptera; family Aphididae; genus Nasonovia; species Nasonovia ribisnigri. The sequence goes on from JANEHU010000124.1 coordinate 157,553, forward strand.
TGAAATCCAATAAACGATAAAATGATCGATAATCGTTGATTGCGTTGTAACGTATTTAAACTTTGAACATTTACTCGAACATCTTAATCTGTTATCGCAGTTAAATTTTCTAAAAATATCATATTATAAGCTCTATATATTTCTAAATTTGAATTGGTATATTCTACACATTTTTTCCAATAACAATAATAACAGTACCTACTTATTAATTTAAATTTACTATATTATTTTAATTGAATAAATTGTATCTATTTACTTTATGTATATTATCATACATTAGTGATTAATCCATTACACATTTATACATTATATTATGTATCATGCCACCACGGGGTTTATAAAATATGTAATAGGTATATATTATCAATATTATGTAGTTTCAGCTTACCGCAAACACGATCTGTGTGTGACAATCGAGGTTTTGTTGTACCTACGACGTTTCTAAATACAATTAACTATTAAGAATAATAATTTCCTTCGGGTCATTCGGCGGAGGGTGTAGGTATGTATTGTGCATAATACGCATAGTCAACTAAACGTACAATATATTATTATTTATTAAATTGTACGTACGTTGTACACAGTTTTCGTACGGTTACTCAATGCACCTAACCGTACGAAAACTACAATATGTAATAATAATGTATGTTTACAGCTGACGTTTGTTGTTAAAAAATTTAGTACTCATATTTTACCAATGGGTACACAATTCACAACTCACAAAATACCAGTATAATAATTCATATTAACGTATTATATATTATTATATTTATGTTGCTATTACTTATACTAGAGTGACTTATAATATTATGCACAGTCAATGCTATTTTTCATTTGTATATGAGTAATAACTAATATAAAGGTAGTTTGAACTAATTTTAACAGAAAACAAATCGCATAGGTACTTATATAATATAATAATTCACATTTCATATACCTAATAGAACTGTAGCTGCTGCTAACTTGTAACTACTAGTAACTTATATGTAAAATTACAATACCATAAGAACGGTGTGATTCGCACTATATAGGTAATTGTATAAATAGCTGATCATTATTTTAAATATTTTAAAAACATAGTAACATAAAGTTTCTAGTCAGCACAAATATTATTTTTTAAACTAAAATCGTTATATTCGTTTAATATCAGTTTTTTTTCGAAATTTTAACTTTATGAAGAAACATTAGGCATTTCTACGTTTATGATTTTTAGGTTTCTGTAAGAACAACTTATGAGGAACCTTGTATTAAATTATCAAACTTATAACTATTAAAAATGAAATACTATACGTTTTTTAAATAATTGAGCAGTATTTGGAATGAGGCACCTATACACTCTACATATAGTATGAATCATAGGTATATATACTCGTAAACGTGGCCGTGGTGAGTTTTGTAGCGTTTATGCCTGGAGACAAGACATATTATAAATATAACTACAGCGTTCAGCTAATTATAACAATGAGATTTTGGTTTTTAACAAAACGTGTTAAACCATGAACGAATAACCACATGATTGAGTGTACCAAAAGATACCCTTAAGCTGTGTGAACAAAAAAACATGATATTTCAAGCGAAGACGACTACGTTACATTAATTATCGGGAGACAGGAAGAAAAAAATTGTAAGCACATAAAAGTCTGCGTCTTGTGCGAGTCGCCTTATTATTTATTGTTATTACGTATCATAATATTATTGTGAGTGAATTGGTGTACAACAGGTTGCAAAAACCCATTTTAGAACAACGGTTTAGGGGTGAAGAAATTTGAACACAAACCTACCTATTATTTTATATACCTATAATGTGGCAGAGCGCAAGTAACGAAAAGCGCCGTTTAGGCGACGGAGAAACTACGTTAACAGAATATTTAATTTTCGTTTTACTTCCGTCAGAATACTGTAGCCGGTTGGTATGTTTTCTGTATCGTAATAATTGATTTAAACCGCGCGAGTAACAACGTTTCCGCCCGGAAGTCTATCGGTGCGTCGACGAGTAGGTACTGGCAGTTATTGCGACGCGCAAGCTTCGTATTTTTTTTTTATTTATTATTGGTTGTGCGATTTCATTTTTCCTACAAATAATAAATATTACGATTGATGAATATTTTATGTACCAAGTGGCACGTACATTGATTGTACAGAGATCTCGCACAGATTCTTTTCCTCCTTTTAACCACGGTTATCGTAATCTCGTCGTTGTTTTGTATAAATATACTAAATATAATATTGTATCATATATTTATATCGTATTATCATTTATCACTATGTATTTTAAGAACATGTATGTATGGGACCTACATTGTAGGTCCTAATGTACAATCTATAATTTTGTATACCTATTACCTACTATATATAGTAGGTATATAATATATTATCGTCATAATTTAGTCACGTGTCAAATGTGATGTATTATAGGTTTTAAATATAGGTACCGCTGTGAAATATATGAATATGTGATACGTATATTAGTATTTATACCGCAAAAATATTTTTTTATTTTAATTTAATTGTATAATATATATGTAACGATATTTTATATATGATGAGATACTTTTGATTGATAGGCTCAATATTGTTTTAATACAGATCAATGGAGGTAGGTAGGTACATCTAATATATGTTTCAAAAATCGAATAACTTTTAAAAATGCATAAAATACATATGTAATATTTACCTATGTAATTTTAAATTCTTCTCCGTTTATCACGTCTTTACAAATGCGTGATTTACATTTATTTAAAATAAATTATACTCACATCACTACAATATTATAGTAGGTTTATGCTGTGTCAAGGTGAACGATTTTACGTAAATGTAGATTCTATAATAATTATTGTATTATACTATCATACAATATTGCTTATGCGATAATCATAGTAGGTATAATATTTATAGTACCTCTATAGTGTTCAATTTTTAGCTCAATTTTCTTATTTAGTTGTAATTATTATAAAATACTTAAATATTATAGCACGTTATACTAATACGCACAATAAGAGGTATGTAAAATACTAAAATGTAGATCTAATATAAATATCAATACGAATACAATTTTTATCCACATGATTTAATACTTTTAATATATCTACATATTATACTATGATGGTTCTGTTATTACAAAATTGAAAACAGAACGGTAAAGCAAAAGGTAAGGTATGTTGTACATAATATGTATATAATATTTATATAATACATAACATATTATTATTATGTAGGTACCTCACGCAAACATGAAAAAAAAACACATGTACATATTGACCGAGAATAGCAATTTACTTGTATATAATTTAATATATATTATATACGATATTATACATTATTGATACCCACAAAATCTCGATGGTCGTAAAATATTGGCCAAACGAAATATTTCAACAAAAAGCGAGGTTCTACTATCTATGCTTTACGGAGGTCCAAACAGAAGAAAATTTCATTGGATTTCACGTATAGTTAAGACCACTATCTTCTCATTTTTGTTTGTATGCCTAAATAAATAGTTTTACGGTATGTTGTGTACTTTGTAGATAAATCATCTATATACTATTCAATTGAAATATTTTCCAGAATTTTTTATTCTGAAGTAATAAAATGGGTACACTTTTCGATGATGTTTGAACCGTTGAAATGATAAAATACACACTATACATAAAAAGTCCTTTCAATCATTGTTTGGAATTACATTTTTTGTTATAGAGGTGAACTAAAAGTAAATTATATATTAGTCAAATATAAACGCTAAATATAATTTTTATAGTTGAATGATTATAAGTTATAACTATCAAATTTCTGGAGATGCCAGATAGTACATAAGTTTTAATGAATTTGAATTCTAAAAAAAAAACTTATAAAAGACTGAAACTATAGAAAGGTTTACCAACAATATACTGATTTGACTCGTATAAAAATAAGTATAGGTAATACTCCTATTTATGGGTACCTATAAAAATATGAGTAACGATACTCTTTTACTATCAGGAATTCTCATTTTATATATATAAGCAACTCATGCAGTTCTAATTTGAATAATACAATGCTATATAGTACATAGATACCTCGAAATCAAATACCTACCTATATAAGCCATTAGGTACAGTCGTACAGATGAATCTGTATAATACAATAACTTAAAAATAAAAAATAAATAATGGATTGAAAACTGTCTACAACATATTTATTTTACAAGTTACTAAGCTTTTCTGGACTAAATACCTTCGGATAAGTCTAAAAAGATTATTTTGAAAATGGTCTATTTGTGATAGATTGATATATAGCAATTAACTTTTAACTAAATTGAACATAAATAAAAATGTTAATATTAAAATGTATTATTTGTTTAATTCGATTATAACTTTTACAGATTACATTTTAAGTGTGACTACTGGTCACTTAATACATATTTATATAAACTAATACTACGCTTTTGAAAAGATGTAAGACTCATAACCCAATGGAAAAAAATAAGGATTCAATGATATCCATTTTTATAACTCATAAAATAGAAAAGACAACGTTTGATATTTGTGTTAAAGTTTAAGACTGAGACCAAAATGGCAAATACTGATCTATAATATGATTATGTATGTTTTTGCGTGTGTCCTCAAGTTTCAAGGTTTCAGGGTTTCAAGTAAGTCTATAAATTCATTATTTTAGTCCCACGTTGGCCTGCTGTTGAAAATCGTGTTTTTGAGAGAACTGAACACTAATTTATTCCGCTATCTGGGCGCTACCCGTCCGTGACATTGATTTATCCTTTCGACCTCCTCGGTAATAATAAAATATCCTATTTCGTTAAAAGCTCTCTTTTTCTCACTCCCACTTCTACATCGTTTGTCTCTCTCACTTGGAAAACTGTATATTTGTTTGTTTGTCAATGAAAAGCAAATCAAAAAGGTATACAATATATATATTATATATATATATATCAGATTTGTTTTGTACTGTCGAAGTACTAAAACTCAATCCAATGGTATACAATTACTTCAAAACAAACTAACTTTTGACGATCAGATTTCCAAAATAGAATTACTGTTTTCATATTTTCTATTTTAAGGAACTGTAATTTGACTAATTTATCATTCTCTCCCAGATGTCAAAAAAACAAACAAATACTGTATAATAGAAATTGAATAGTTTAATTCTTTTTAAGCGGAATATTGTGGATTTCGTTCCTGGAACTTAGTCATAAATTCAACTAGAACTGTTACTTCATCTAAAGTCATGGCATTATACATGGCTGCTCGAACACCTCCCACCAATCTGTAAACAAACAAATAATTAACTAGTTGCTCATAATCTCACTTGAAACATATGAAACACAAATACAATAGGTAGTATAATATGAATACCTGTGGCCTTTAAGCTGTAAAAACCCTAACTCTTGTGCTTCTTTTAGAAACTGTTTGTCAGCCTCAGCTCCTGCATTAAGGCAGAACGGCACGGTTATACGGCTTCTGGAGTCCTTAGCCACTGGACATGAATAAAAGCCTTGAGAGTTTTCTATGACTTTGTACAAAAGTTCACTTTTTGCTTTTGAGTTGGCTTCCATGGCAACAAGTCCTCCTTGATTTTTCACCCATTGCAATACAAGCGAAAAAATATAAACTCTATTCGAATTTTTAAAATTATAAAAAATACTTTCATACAGGTAAACATGCCCAAAATTAACAAACTCACATAAATGTTGGAGGTGTGTTAAGCAATGAATTTTCTTGAGTGAACAATGTGTAGTCGAAAACTTGTGGGCAAAGCGGGCTTGGTTTTCCTAGAAGGTCTTCGCGTATAATAATTGCAGTTATACCCGCGGGACCGAGGTTTTTCTGCGCACAAGCTATCACCACACCAAACTTTAAGTGAAATGACAAAATTAATAGGATTACGTGTCTTCAATCGAAAAGGTAATACATCATCATTGAAAAAAATAAGACTGTCGTATTCAATTTCATATATCGAAGTAATTTACCTTGGTCACATCAAATGCCTTCGTCATAATGTTGGATGACATGTCACATACCAATGGTACACCATTTGTCTCGGGAATGAAGGAAAATTCAACTCCTATGGAAGTTAAAAAAACATATTTATTTTAGACGTTATTTCTTAAAATGTAAGTTACAAAATTAACCTATAATTTTAATAAAATATGTTCGTGTACATATTTCCTTAAGCTAATTACAGATTTATTTCAAATGTGCGTTAATATTAAAAACGCACAATTGAAATAAGTAACTTTTTATTAATCAACCATACATCAATAACCAAAAATTTATGATAAATAAATAAATAAATAAATCTTTACCGTTCACGGTTTCATTATCACAATAATACACATAAGCAGCTTCTGGGTCTAGGTTCCATGTAGATTTATCGGGAATACCATTAAATTTCTCTGGTTTTGGAAACACGTGATTTACTTTTAAGTATTTAGATGCTTCTTTAGCAGCTTTAGTGGACCAAACGCCTGTCGAAGAAAATATCAGAGATGATAAACATATTTTCATAATAATTAAATTAAATCAATAACCTGTCAAAATGTAGTCAGCTTTTGCACCTCTGTGCAGTAAGTTCAACGCTACTGAAGCAAAAGCACCGGTTCCTCCTCCTTGCATCAATAATATTTTATAGTTTTCTGGGATGTCACTGTAATATTAGATTACTTAGGTAATAATGATTCAGTATATAATTTGGTAATATTTAAAAAATGTATATATTGCTGCAAAGGAAATAATTCACACAATTAAACTTTCATTAAAATATACAACTTAGTTAATAATTAACTTTTTAATCGTTCTTGAATCTCGATACATTAGAGGGAGGTAAGTCATCATGACCAAATTTAACACAAATTAATTTTTCATAACAATGAATCTATTGCATAGAAAAAACTTTTTTCTCCTTTTCTTATAAGTAAGAATCACCCTAAATATTGCAAAAATATTTAAGGAAAAATAATCACTGTCAAAATGTTTAAATTAAGTTGTATATAAATAATAAGATGTAGTTTTATTTTTATCTCATAATTATTAATAATTATATATTAAAAAAGTATTAGAGCTAATTTTAACTGTAAGTCAGTTTTATTTTATGTTTAAAACATAATTATAGAATATAGTATGACTTAAGTTTCATATTTTTCAAAAATATGATATTTCTAATAAAAAAATAAGTATAACAACTTTATTAAAACCTACTTACTCATGAATGTTTATTTTCTTATTATTTTTAGATTATATATATCAAGTTAATAATACAAAAATCAATATTATTTCTAGGAATGTGCAACTAATTTGAGTGATAAAAACAATTCATATATCAATTTGATATTAAGTGTAAATATTTACAATTTTCTGATGATTGCTCAAACATGAATGAATACATGTTGGTTATTATATTATATAGTACATATAGTAGAGTATAACTACTGAGGTTTAAAAACATTTTTACATTTTGAATAATGTTAGTATACACTAACATAAATTAATTTTATATATTTAAAATATATTTTCATCATACAAAATGAGTTAACGAAGTACCCAATACACGTGACATACCTAATAAAATATGTAAATTAGATTTGGAAAATGTATTACACATATACTTATTAGATTCTGAGCGGAGTGATGAATGTATTGATTTTACAATGATGTGTGTTTTTTTTAAATTTGTTAATTTATTATTTTTATTTTTGTGTCTGTCATCACCTTTTAGGACAGTAAAAAAGCTTCGATTTTCTTCAATAGTACCTTTTCTGATAGGAAAGTGAATCTAGTTGGTACTCTGGAGGGTCAAAAGTTAAAATTTCCCAATAGTTTTCAAAAGCACCGTGAAAAACAAATGAAAAATTAAGGGAAAAACGGGAATTTTTACGGAAAACCAATTTTCGACAAAATCGATTTTGGTTTTTGGTATAACTCTAATAGAAATGACGGTAGATACATGAAATTATGACTGAATGTTTATATAAGCATTTTCTACACACCATAGCATTTTCAAAATATTCTGACTTCTTTTGAGCTGTTAAAGGACATTTTCAGTTTCCAATTTTTAAAGTTTTTTTTTCTATAAATCTCAATAAAATTTTATTTGTTGGGTAATAAATCTTGAAAATTTAACAGTAGGCTCCTAATATATAGTTTCAAAGGCAGATGACAAATATTAAAAATGCGTAGTCACAATTTTTTTTTATAGGTAATCAAAGTTCAAATTTTGACAAAATACGTAAAAATGACGAAAATGTGCAATTTATTTTAAGTTAGAAATTCATAAATATTTTTCTTTTTATATCCAAGGTTTGAAAATGCAATACAAGATTCCTCATAAGTTTGCCTAATTTTATCGATAAAAAATGTTTATAAGCAAGTCAAAACAAATTTTTATGAGTATTTTAATTTCAAATTTTTACAAGATTAGATATTCATTCGATTTCTCATATAGCGATTTTCTTATTTTGTTGCAATTCAAAAACGAATAACTGTAGATGCTTGAAAATTTCACTGAATGTGTATATTAGCATTTTCTATACACCATCTAATTTTGAATATATTTTGACTGTTTTTGAGATTTTTACGGATCATTTAAATTTTAAATTTTTTTAGTTTTTTTCTATATAAATACCAATAAATTTTTATTTGTTGGGCCAAAAACAATCCAAATTTAATATAAGGCTCCTGATATATTGTTACAATAGCAATTGAAAAATATTAAAAATACATAGGCACACATTTTTTTAATAAGCATTTAAAGTTCGAATTTTGACAAAATTCATCAAAATCTCGAAAATTATCAATCATTGTAATTAAATAATTATAAAATGGTCAGTTTTTATAACTAAGGATTGAAAATTGAAAATAAAGATTCTAATAAATAGTACATACTGTAAACAAAAAATCTAAAAAGTATATAAACACAGTTATTTTTACAGACATTTTAAGTTCAAATTTGGACGAAATTACATATTAAAATCAATTTTAACGAGTAAAAGTATATATTATAATATTTTTTCTAGCATCACTGATAATTTTAGGTTAATAATTAAATAATATTAATAATATTAATTCAACTTAGCAGCTACCATAAAATAACAATATCAATATAATTTAAAATATCCTAGACTGACATACCGTCTCCGCTCAGAATCGTTTTTCGTATACAATGATATTATATCATTGAATTCAAATTTAATACCATCCATTATACAGTGATCTACTTGTAACGTACTATACAGCAGAGCGACATCCACTTTTTTATATTGTATCTCAAGAAGATCTAGGAAACTGGAAAGTATTACGGTTAGAATAGGCTATAATAGGTGCTAATATAAGAATAACTTCATTAAAATTAAAAATAATAATTGATGAAGTATTTAAATATCTAAGTTTAGTTTTTATAATAGAATTATAATAAAATAAACTAAAACAATATCGTGGAAACAAGTCGTAATTTTATTTCCCTTCTTTTACAGTTAATCGACTATATTGTATTTAAAACTTAATAAACGCTTAAAAAATAGCCTTCTTAAAAGAATTATTTATATGACTTATTCATACATCTGTGTAAATAAGATCAAAATGTTTGGAGAACTTTTTGTACAAAAATTGTTGGTTGGTTGTAACTGGTAGTTATATTATACTTATATAATTGTAATAATCTCTATTAAGACAATATGTATACATTTTTAAATACCAAGATAACAGTTTTTAAGCCATATTATAGATAGGTACAATATGTATTTAGTATAATACTGTCGAAATTTTTTTTAACGGTGTATGCATTGCATTTAATGAATTTATATATTAGTAGTATTACTAGATGTACTAACTCATCACTAATATTTGTATAGATATATATAGTATTATTTTAGGTGATGTAATAAATATTAAAAACTATATTATCTATTTAATACCTATAATCTATACTACTTAGAATTTTTTTTTCTTAACTATTTCTGTTTATTTAAAAGAATCAGAAAAAAAGTGTACAAGTGGGAAACGATCTCCTGTACACTATAGGTGTCTATAGAAGTCACCGTAATGGATGTGTTCAATTTTAATTCAATGATATAAAATCATTGTTTACGAAAAACGACTCTGAGCGAAGACTCAAGAGTCAAGACGGTATTAATAAGTATTTTTTATGATATTATTGTGATTAAAGTCATTTATTTTAATATTAGACAATATTACTACAGCAGATAAAATTAATTTTTGATGAAAAAAAATTCCATTGTTAGTAATAATTTTAAAAAACTATTAAAAATCAAAAAATTTTATGTCTATAAATAGCTTAAAAAAAGACAAAATATTTTTAAAATTGTGTGATGTATAAAAAATGCTAATATAAAGATTCATTGAAAATTGCATGTATCTACAGTTGTTGTTTTTTTTTAGTTAACTCGAGTTAGCTACACCAAAAATCAAAAATGATTTTGTCAAAAACTGGCTTTGCGTAAAAATCTCCGGTTTGCCTTATTTTTATTTTTTCATCGGAGCTTTCGAAAACTATTGGAAATTTTTACTTTTGACCATACTAATTTGTTCCATCGCGGTGATAACTTATACTTAAACACTTAGTTTATATCCGCAATGACACAATACAATCAGTGTAGGTACATTTTAGACCCATTTCACAGCCACGCGACGAAACAAAAATACATTATGACTCCCGTTTTCATAACCAGCATACCGTGCGAAACTATGAAATATATAATAAGAACAAGTAATAACACAATGTTTATATTTACAGCAGTTCTCTGTACAAGTCAATAGCTCGGTTGTTGATGGCCGTGTACTCAGATGACCGGTGACTGAGTTCCATAACGCTGATGCCGCAACCACAATCCAAGAGTTCATCTTTAACCTGTTCCAGGACCTAAATACGAAAATAAAAATGTAAGTATCGTACAACTACCTTCCATACGGACAGATGGGGTGCGTAGCTGCTCACGTGGGAAAATATAATATTATACGGGGACACAGAGTGATTGTTTCATCTTTTATTACAAAACAACAAGGCTTTGTTAATCATTTTTTTAAATCATTAAGTTAACTTAATATGGAAAAATTTAGTTAAGTTTTAATCCATAACTTATTTAATTTGATTTAATTTATAAGAGTTCTAAGTTAAATAGAAAAAATGTGGGCAAGTGGGTCCGCTTTGCAGTACAGTAGGCGCGGAATGGGTCAATATAATGTATGTGGTAAATCGTATGATATAAAATAATTGTATACGAAAAACGATTCTGGACGAAGAAGGTTTGGCAATATATATCACCAAGTATATTTTATGACATGGTTGCTATTGAAGTAATTTGTTAATTCATTAGTAATACAAAAGGTCGAATTAATTTTTTCCGAAAACTATAAAAAATTGCATTGTGTGTATAAAATATAATAATATACTTTAAAGTTTTAAATTACCCACGTACAATATGTTTAATATTTTTCAACCACAGTAAGATAACTAAAATAGATATTCTTTGTTTAAGTATGTAATTTCGTAAAAAATTGAACTTAAATATCTATAAATAATAACTGCGTTTATATATTTTTTAAATTTGTTGGTATTTTTAAACTAATTATTAATAGAGTCTATTGTTTTAAATTATCAATCTTTAGCTATAAAAATTAAACATTTTAAAAAATAATTTAATTTTGTAAAAATTTGACATTTGAAAAAATTAAAAAATTAAAAATTATATCGATAAAAATAGTAAAATAATATTTTTATTAAACGTTATGGTGTAATGACCTCAAAAAAATTTAAATTATAAATAAACAATTTGTTTTCTTAAACACGAAAAGTTACCAAAAAAAAATTACTGTTTCGTGACTGGAGAACCTTACATAAAACATTAGTCTTCTGTGACGAGTATAATAATAATACCTACCAGTTTGGGGATCTTAGCGGGTCCAGCTCCGAAGTTGATCACTTGCTTCGACGGAGACTGCGCCATATTACGTCCTACAATTAAGTACACAATATGTATGATTGGACAGATTGGTAAACGTGCACTTCCAATAAACTGCAGTGGGTTAGGTGCAGGGTGTTACCTGATATATTATTCGTACGGAAGAGAGAAGACCAACAGATTTGTATAGATGCGGACGAGCGTAAATATTGGTTGAGTCCACGAAATACGAATCACGAAAATAATATTTTATCGTTGTTTTAATAAAATATATCGACGATCGTGGTGAAGTCCGACGAGCGCGTGGCTGTAGTGACACCGACTGAATGAACGAACGATCGAACTAACCTACCGAACCGGTTGAAGAAATATAACAGTCCGTTGTGTGTGTGTGTGTGTGTGTGTGTTGGATCTGCTGAGTCGTCACAATATACGCTATAATGCAGTATAATAATATAATGTATTATTAAATAACACAGACGCGTTTCCCGGAGAAGGAGGATAAATAAATTGGTTTTTTTTTTTTGTAGTAAATGTTGTCCCACCATTACAACTACTACCACTATACATAATATAAGCGTCGCCACTACACGATGATAATCTTTTGTCGATCGTTTTTCGTCGATTATTTGCCCCAGGGATTAATCGCATCGCGTGGTCGGCAGCAAATAATCTATGCTGCGAGTATAGCAAGATAACATGCATTGTCGTAAACCCACTACAATAAGTCTGCATACGCACACGCCACACACATTACACATTTTACACACATGACTAGTATAAAATAGTAATATTATTAACAGTTAATAATTCGACTGGGTATTATTATAACGAGGTGATATGAAAATAAATCATAGTGGGATGACGAAACCATTTAAACAAAAATGTTAATTATTATATTAATGTCACACGAAAATCATAATCGATTCGTGGAAAATAAGACCGCTTAACACGTGATAATCTCAGTTGGATCATATAATTAGGACCGTTACATAAATTGTGATTGGCGGTCTGTTTAAATTATTGTCCATTAAAATAACGTTTAAGAAGTATTTATAATTAATTACAATATAATTCAGATAATAAAACAAAGAACACTTCCTTCGTGCCTCGTAATTCGTTTCAATAAAAATTCATATCATATTATGTGTATAATAGATATAGAAGCGGCTATATCGAACCTCGACAGAAAATCCGATTTGAAAATAGTTACGACAAAAATCCCGTAACATAAAATATAATTAATAATATTTTTATAAATAAAAATTTAAATGAATTACCTATTAAAATAAAAATTGCAATACAAAACATCATTATTCATTGCACAGTGTAATGTAGGCATACCAGTAATTACGAGTATTTAAAAAAATACCGGTATCCGGTATTTTCGGTATTTTATAATACTGATATACCATGAATTGGTAATTATTGCCGTTGATACCAAAAATACCGTACCGCGGTAATAACCAAAAATACCGTACAACCGATATACCGTAGATACCGGTATAAAAATTTGAAATACCGCCAGCCCTAGAGGAAGTAATTCAATATACATTATATGAACTTGAATTTCCGATTAATGACCTAGTTTATTGCAAAGCGCTTGGCTATAGCATATATTTTTATAGATTATTGATGTTAGAATTGGAAATTATTAGAATAAAATATGGCATAGAAAAGTCAATTCTGTGATACTTCTTCAAATGCCATTTTAATTTTAAATTGTGTGATGATGATAGTACTTATTACTGGTTACTATACTTTTATCACCACCCACTACTATTAAGACAAAAACGATAGATACAAAATATAATATTATATATTTATTTTTACTTTAATTATAATTAATGCATATTATGTGCGTTCACTCGTTCATATTAAAATCTGATAACCCAAAAATAAATAAATATTGTAACAGCTAATTTATAGTATTTCCAAAAACGAACAAACTACTCAAAAATGAACATAGAGTATGATAATTTCCAAAAAACTTAAATGTAATTTCTTTTAACCAGGTACACACAAAAATATTATCATTTTATCAATTAATTAGACATGTGTTATAGTATAATGTATATTATTGAACGCATTATTATTCAAGAATCGATAAATGTTGAGAAATCCGAGCCAAATAGTTAAAAAAAAAAATTGCTTGAAATTAATAATTTGGTATTTCATTGAATAAGTTCAAAAACATGTCAACATTTGAAAAAAAGTTATCTTGGCTTGGGACTTGAAAGCGTACTACAGTTTAAAAGAGCTTGACGATGAAAAGGTTTCCACGCGTGAATAGGTAATACAACCTACCTAGTGCGGTGACGCGGTGTATCATTTGCACCGTTTAAATTATTAGCTGTTATGTGTTTCATCTGCATGTAAATTCCGAGTGAAGTTTTACTTGATGTATAATAATTACATATGTATTATAGATTCAGCGTACATTCAGAATTAAATCGATGTATAACATTTCACCCTAGTCGACTACGTTTGTGTTGTGGAACCGGCGTATCTAAGTATTTAGGTCACTCGAATCACTTAGGTATAAGAAATTTTAATCGTCTCAACTCAATAGAAATTTCCTTTCAATGTCCTTAATAATTTAAGAGCCACCAAAAAGTTGTGAAGAAATGAAGGAACTGTGAAATGAAAAAGTTTAAGAAAAATAATTAAATAGTTACCTCTGGTATATACAATATCATTTAGAATGTATTTTTTATTTTAAATTCTGAGCGGAGCTACGAATGTATTGATTTTACAATGATTTGCAGTATTTTTTTATGTCTTGTCACATTTTTTGGCAGTAAAAATGCTTCAATTTTCTATTTCAGAATTTTTTCTGATAGGAAATAAAACCTAGTCGGTATTTTGGGAAGTCAAAAGTAAAAAATTCCTAACAGTTTTCAGAACCGCTAGGGAAAAAAGATTAAGGAAAAATTGAAATTTTTACATAAAATCAGTTTTCCACAAAATCAATTTTAATGAAAATGTCTTGAAAGCTTTAAAACGCAAAAAAAATCCTTATTCTGATTCAAAATCACACGAAACGTATACGTCATTATAAAACGAGCATCGCATAGTACGCTAGATTAGGAAAACAATTCAAAGTGTATCGAAATCCCAGTCCCAACTATGAGATTTCTTAAAAAAGTATTAAAAATGTTTTGTTTTATATACAGCTATACAGGCGTTATATTTACATCCAGCCATAATAAATATATTCTGGTAAAAAAATAAAGTACCTATCCGTCCATACCGAATTATATAAATATATAATATTATATTATATTATTTATATTATAATAATTTAGATAGGTATGTAATTAGTAATTACTAATTTAAACAACGTTGGCAGTAATCAAAAAATAATCTAAACTATTAATTAAACAATTAACTCTAATAATATTGACCTAATCCATTATTATATATTTATATAAAATAAATTGAATATGTAGTTACAAATGACTATAATTGTATAATATTACATTTTTTTTTCATTAATAATACGTAAGTATACCTGACACCTGTATAGCTTATTGTTTAAGATAAAAAAAATTTGGTTGGAAGTTAGGACAGATTCGGTACAGTAAATAATAAATATAGACTAATGTCGGTCGATATAGCCATATAGGTACTGCATGCAGTTTGAATAACAATTAAGTCCCCTGCCCGCCAAACCAATTAATTAACCGTTATTATTACCTTTCTTCGTTTACAATTTTCAATTTTAATATCAGATTCTTTCTAACTTAGATATTCCCTGTTCTGTAGGTCTCTATAGCATCTATTTAGACTATCGATAAATATAATATGTATAGGACGTAGGTATCTGATCGATACATTTTATGTAACTAACGTATTTTTCTCCATTAATAACTTTGAAAATTTGCGTTTACAACAGCTTCGTACGTTTGATAGACAAACGCCTTTTCAATACCATCATTAACATTTATATACAGGATTTGGAATTATTAGAGATATTCATTAGCCTAGAATACTTGCGAGTTATTCTATTGTAATTTGTAGATAAAACGAAAATTTAAGTTATTAAAATGTATAATTAATAACTATCTATAATATTTAAAAAATAAAAACGATCATATTAGTGTATTACACAATTAACACATAACATTGTAATTTTACCCAAATATTTTTTTTAAATATTGTATATACACAGAATCAAAATTAAAAATGTAAAATTGTAGAAACTTTGAACATAATAATTATCATAATATCGTTAGATTATGTGTGTATATAGGTAATAGTAAGTATAGTACACCCTTCAGGTGATAATAAAACTATGTAATATGCAGAAAAGCAACTGATACAATATACTTAGGTAGTCGTGTATTAGCTTACAGGCTTTTGTGTAAAAATTAGGTTTAGGTATATATTTTTTTTAGTTTATTCGCAACTAAGCTACATTGCATTTAATTTCCGATACCGGATCATGGACCAAAGGGTAATTTCCCGGTATCCAGAGACCCTGTGTGCTATCCCAGCCTAGAGTCTAGACCATACATAGGTATACAGATATAGTCATAATTTTCTTTCTGAGAATAAAATAATAAATAAAAATGGATTTTATAACGCAAAATGTTTTTTATAGTAGGTAAAACTGAATGATTTCCTAGGCATTTAAAGAGTGTCAGTGAGATCTGGAAACCTCTCTGAAATGTTAGATTTTAATATATAAAGTTATTAAAGTTGTAACACTTTTTGAATATCCCTCTTCGTAAATAGAATTTATAATATATTTCGTATAAATGTGTTTTTTATAATTATATATAATATATTATACCTTTTACAATACTATGACATAGTATTATATAAGTACCCACTACCCACGTAATGATGGTTGAATTAATCTTGAATTTATAACAAAAACACGTATCGCATGAAAATTGTTTATGGGTTTTATTAAAATAATAGGTAAATATTAAACGATATACAATTTAAACTATAATTTTAAATTCTGTACCTCCACAGTCCACAGAGATTTTGTAATTTCGGTAGAATAGGAAATTTGTGATTTTAGTTTTGAAAATTGTATAGGTATATAATAATATACTAGCCGAATATCCCAGCTTTGCTCGTGTGCATTTTTTTAGTATGGCAAATCATATATAGTATATAATATGCTATATAGGGCCTATATTATAGGTGTATCTTGGTTTGAGTGTGTATCAGTTTTATGTACCAAATCGGTGTCAGTGTACATATGGCTTTAATAAATAGCTCGACCTAGATGGGTGGATTGGATTTAGTTCTTGGTATACTTTTTAATGTGATTTAAACTACTTACTCTCTAAACTATTCCGACATCTCTAAAAACAATTTCTGAGATTTTTGTAAAATTCGATTGAGTAGTTTTTGAGTATATAAGCTAAACATATACACTTGGTTTTAAGATATATATATAACTATAGTTTCTTTGTTCGAGGACATAAGCGTGACTATTTGATATATACTTGTACCTGATCTGCCCAAGTAACCAATTGCAACCATTTATATACAAAAAAAAAGCGGGTAAGTACTAATAGTATGTACAAAATAATTGTATACGAAAAACAATAGGTATTGAATGAAGACAGTCAGCCAGCCTATAATATTATTTCTTAGTATATTTTATGATATTATTGCGTGATTAAAGTAATTAATTTTACTCTAATATTATAGGAATTAGTAGAAGGTAGAACAGTAGGTTAAATTCATTTTTGCAAAAAAAATTACATTTGAAAAATGTCATTGTGTGTATAAAATATAATGATAATACCCGAATAATATTTTCAAATTACAACAAAATAATAAAAAAAGTTATTCATAGCTTAAATATATAGTTTCTTCCAAATTTAAATTTAAAATGTCTGAAAAAAATAACTAAGTTTATATCTTTTTTTTAGATTTTTTTGGTTACAGTATGAACTATATATTATGACAATCTTTGTTTTAAATTTTCAATACTCATAGCTATAAAAATTGAACATTTTATAATTTTTTTTAATTAGATAGGTACAATATAATTGATAATTTTCAACTTTCATAAATGTTGTCAAAATTTGAACTTCAAATAATACTTATAAAAAAAATCGTGCCATTGGATCTTTAATATATTATATCAACTGCTATTATAACAACTTATAAGGAACCTTGTATTAGTTATATTACATTTTAAAGCATTTTTACCCAACGAATAAAATGTTATTAACATTTATAGGATAGCAATGATTGTAGATTTACGCTCTACTTTTTTTTTAAATTTTTACTAACATCAACGTATGAGTAACGTTGTATTACATTTTCAAGATTTTTGATAGACCGAACAATTTATTGTATATCGACAATAGTTAAAAAAAACTAATAAAATTCGTAATTTTCATATAACTATAAATAGCTCAAAATGAATCAAAGTATTTTGGAAATTCTATGGTGTATAGAAAATGCTAATGTGTATAAACATTTAGTGAAAATTGAATGTAATTACAGTCATTTGTTTTAAAGTTACACCAAATACCATCGATTTTGTCGAAAACTATTTTACGTAAAAATTCCCGTTTTTTATTAATATTTGTTTGTTTATTCAGAGTATTAAGAAAAATACTGTGCATTTTTACTTTTGACTCTCTAAAGTAACAACTAGATTCACTTTACCATCGGACAAGATACTGTTGAAAAAAATCAAAGCATCATTTCGAATACTTATCGTGTACACAGACACATACAAAAAAAAAAAATTAAATAAAAAAACACACATCATTTAAAAATCAATACATTCATCACTCCACTCAGAATCTAATAATTGTGAAAATATCAGAAAAGATATTAATGACGAAAATCGGAGCACTTTTACCACCCCAAATGTCGATGACGGAGAGAAAATTAACAAATTTCAAATTTCAACTGCCCCAAAAGGTAATGACAGACAAAAAAAAATACACTTCTTTGTAAAATCAATATACTCATCACTCAGCTCAGAATCTAATGATACTTATTCTTTCTATTACTGTTATAATCTGAAACCAATGGCAACCATAAACAAAAAAAGTTTCAATTTCCTGCACCGCCAATTTTAAGATCCCTGATTTACCATACCTCTTTAAAATGCGAATATCGGAAAATCTTTTCTTATCTTACATCTAGATTATTAAAGAAGCCATTATACGAAATTTCAAGTTAACATGTTTTTTAGTTTTTGAGACGTAGCGATGAATGAGTGAGTGGTATTTGACATATATATATATATAATATATAGATTACATAACTAAGTGTAGTAATTGAATATAACTGTATTTATTTTTTCAAAAATAATGGGTTTATGCATTTAAAAAACATACTATCGCTTTTCTTATAATTGAAAGAAAAAAAAACGATAACAAAGGTCATTCTAATTATTGTCAATGTACAGTGAAAACTTTACAAGTTTAAGACACAGATAACCCTATACCTATTTAATAAATTACGTAGATTTATTTTATATTATGTTTGTAGTTCGCTTTATGAAAATTTTCATCAGTGTAGTGTATAAATATAATATTTTTACAAACAACAACGGTTATACTTAGTTACTACATTATATTATATTATAATATGAGTTGATTATAATTGAAAAACCTAAACCTTTAATATTTTAATAAATTTGAATAAATTATCTGAGGAAAACTACTTTAAGAAAACAGCAGTGATTATAATTTATAATTTAGACTGAAGGCCAAACATGAAATATTTTAGCTGATCCTAAATTAATAATAAATGAACTGAAACTATGCTCAGAATATTTGCAAATACAGTATGTATGTTGTTTGAATTTAATTTAAGCAAACCTAGGTAGTAGGTACGAGTAAGTAACATGCATTGATTGAAAATCGAAATCATAATTTCTTAGTCAAAATGCGTATACTGCAAAGTGTTAAGTATTGCTTAACGGTGGTAAGCTTATATAGAAAAGTTATACCTAAAAAATATAATAATATGCCAAATCATACACGAATATTGCAGTACCTATAATACATCATACGCAATGCCTGCAATCGTAATTTTTTAAGAATTATTATCTTATATAACAACGTGTTGACATAATGGCATCTGTCATCGTATCTTATATGTTAACATCGTAGTCGATATCATTAACAAAACTGTCGTATGTAAAAGATAAGTAATCATCTCCCAAAGGGATAGTGTAGACAAATGGTTGTGCATGCGGTGAATATGACAAACTGCCAGAAAGATGTTGTTCGGATTACGTGAAGGCAACAGATTGCAATTTGTCGAGTCCTCCTGACCTTTATTCTTTGATTTTCAATCCTAAATGTTTAAAATAATAGAAAATGTTCTCCATAAGTGTTTGTAAAATATCGAATTTTATCAGTAGCACATTTTTATGACGAGTAGGTATTTTTTTTTTATCTGTCACAATATATTATAATATACAGTATTTACAGAACTGTAAATTAACTAGAACAAGTTAAAAGATTAATAAATGCAATTAATTTTTAAAGTACCAATACTTCTATACATAAAATAGGTTGTAAGATATGATATTTTGTAAGACTGGCTATAGTTATATTCAAGTATTAAAAAATTTAAATTATTCACACTATGTAAAATTCGTTTTTTTTTTTTATCTAAAAGTTTCTTTTGCAAAATATATGATGATATCTATCTAAAAGTAAAAAAAAAATATTATTACATATTATTGTCTATATTATTATTATATCTTTAAATGTATAGAATGTAGTAGTATATTTATCTGACATCGTTTCCAATATTAAATATTTGAATAATTGTATCCAGTAATAATAAGTTTAAATTAAAAATTACTACTTTTCAAACTACCTACCTACATATCGTATTATCACAAGTCATACACTTATAACCTTAGAGTTTGAACATGACGAGGGTAAACAAAAGTCAAAAATAAATAAATATATGAGATAATGCGAATAGTTCATATCAATAAGACGATATTGTTATATTATATCTATTATAATTTATAGACACATTTTAATTTTTCATATACAGCTATCATTAATATCTTACTATAGAAATAATTAGAAATTAATATAAAATTTTATTAAACATAATTTAATAACCAGACAAATTTGAAATATTACTGTTATAAAATAATATACAAATTCAAAGAATAGATATATAATTACCTAGATGGCTAGATACGTTTATCAAACCACTAATTAATAGCTAAGTATTATAATATTGTATTATACAGGCACATGTTGTGGCGAGTATCTAATATTTAAAATTGCAACATTATTTTTCCATATTAGGATTGATATATTAATATTTAATAGCCAATATAGGCAATGCTGATGGATACAATATTGTAAATTTGTTATTTATGAAATCCTTCAAAACGGTGGGAGGTTAGGTAGATAGATCGTATAGGTATTAGGTATATAATATAAACTTCAAACTTGTACATTATATCAAATTTTCTAAACTTTTCATTCATTGTAGTATTTACTATTTAGGTAGTAAACTGTAAAACTGATTTAATATGTGATTTATACTTTATAGAATGAATAATATGTATTACTATATTATAGTGGTAACTGCAGGTAAGGGTCTTATATTATAAGTGGGGCCTGCATAGGGACTATCTATTTGTACCTACATAATATATTATTCGTCTGTCCTTCCTCGCAATATAATATATTATCTAATTATTTATTATAGGAACCTATATAAAATTAAAAAATTGAATATTTGAGTAGTATAGATAAAATATAAAGTTAACATAAGAAAATCTAGTATATAGTAACAATAATTTAAAGCTTTGAATTAATAATCCACTCAAAAAAAAAATACATTCTATTATATGTAACAGTAACTCAAATAATTTTTAAGTTTAAAAAAGCTTACACACTATATTATATAATAGATATTAATATATTATACAGAGTGATTCAAAATGTATGTTATTACAGCCATTTTATCATATAAATATTCAAAATAGAGAAAAATTTATAATACGAAACAATTTTAATTTATGAACATATATCTAAAATTATTTGAAAATTTTTTTTTACATTGGTTTAGGAGTGGTCTTGAGGGTCAACTTTTGAAATTTAAATGGGGACCCATACTTTTTTTTTCAAAACTTTATGTGAATTGTGAAGATATTTTTTTAATTAATTTTAGTGATTAAACGACATTATTCGATCATTTGAACGTGATAATTCGTAAAAAAAATTAGCTTTTTTAGTTTATAAAATGTTTAATATGGTTTGTCATTTGAAAAACAACAGTTGACTCCCAACACCCCCCCCCCCCCAAACCAAAGTAAAATAAAAGTCTACACATAATTTTAGATGTTCATAAATTAAAATTTTTATCATCATAAATTTTTCTCTATTTTGAATATTTATATGATAAAATAGCTGTAACATAAATTTTGAAGCACCCTGTATATGTATACAGATACTAGTGTACACTGTACAGTGTACCTATAGGTACTACTACACTTATATAATGATTACAAAAAATTAAACGACGAAAGCATTAATAAATTATTGATACTCCGACCTCATTATACTAAACACGATGCAACAGATATAATTTAACAGATAACATAATATTATATCATAATATGTTTATATTTTAAACAAGTTCTGGCACCACGTCGATATGCGTCGTTCCATATTTAATACATTATGATAAAAATACGTAATTTGAGTCTGTTCTTTAACTAGGTAGTAGGTTGTCAAATCGAAATTTATTCTTATTTAAATTACGAACTAAAATATAGGAACTGCTGCAGTGAAAAAATAGTTTAAGTCAGTTTCCACCTCAATTATATTACTGTGTGAATGAAAAAGTCTGTGTATGACCTTTTAAATTTTATAAAATGTTACAAAAGTGAATACAAGAATAATTAGAATTTTGAGGTGTCAAAAATTAAAGGTTTCCGTTTTATAAATCAATATAGTGAGTATAATAATATTTAGGTACACCCAGCCGACTATAAAAGGGTGACAATTAAAAACACATCCACCGCAACGCCAGATGCATGTCCTAAGGACATTGTCCTTATATTATATAGGTATCATGGTTACTGGTTAGGTTAGGTTATCGAGTCACGGTTGGATGTGGAACACAAATACTGAAATACACATTATATTCTATTCTGCTTACATAGTATTGACTCGCTTTACGTAAATTCAATGAAATTCATGGAAAGATTCAGAAAGTTTAAAGGTATTAATGTAGGTATTATACGATATTAATAATGCGACGTTTATAATACCTATACGTTAAATATTATAACGATATGCACGTTTGTTTACTCGGATATACTATACCTATAGTGGCTAGTACCCACCTATAGCCTATAATATGTGTTCGAATTTCGAAATTAAGGTCCAACTGTCTAAAAAACCAATGCATTTATTTTATTTTTTCTGTCGTTGTATTTTATACAGATTTTCCGCAATTTTAAGCTTTATCGCTACGCCTTGAGTAAGATTAATGTCTTGACAACTTCAAGTAGCGTTTCAGTATCGTACCATATCAGCAACAGTATATGTATAATACAGGTACTCGAGATTATATATTTATATATGAAAGTACGAAACTGTACAAATAATAATTTAACTATATTGTACCATCGCATTACACATTGACTGACTTTTAAAATAATAATAACTAACGACAAGATGGTCGGTATTCATATCGCTGAACTTAGAATAAATTTCATAAGTATTAAGATGCCTATAGTTTTCAAATACTTCTTCTCGTGTCTTCCAGATTGCAGATGGCCTTAATAATTGCAGGTTAAAATTTTCATATACCTTTATAAAATATTGAAGGTAAATATTAGCTTGAAAATAGATAGTGAAAGCTCATTACTTCATAGTAATAACATAACTTAAGAGGACGTCGCACCCGCATGTGTTGTCTCCGTCTTACACACGTACGACATACAAAATTTCCGTTCGCTAGTTTCAATAGGGTGCTGTCAGTTTTGATATTAGAGTGAATTGACCTATTATCAAACTTTGAAGTAATAACATTATCTGTGTTCTCTCGTAGGTTTTTTACGATATTTCAATTTTTAAGTGAGATATGGGTATGTAAAGTATTAATATTTTTAAATAATAATAATTCATTCTAATATAAAAACTGACAATACCCTATTGAAACTAGCGAACGAAAATTTGCTATGTCATACGTGTGTAAGACGGAAACAACACATGCGGGTACGATGTCCTCTTAACCTTTAGGAAATGTCCATATCTAACATAGATGCTTAAAACAATTGAATACAATAATTACAATAATTTACTATCTATAATCTACAACATTTATTTAATCATTTTTAATAATTTAAAATATTATGAAAGTTAATCATTATGTTCTGCATAGTTAGAACTTTATAATGTTATATAGTTATATAAATATTAATATTATAAAATTTAAAAAAAATGTTGAATCATTATTTTAATGTATGTGTACCTAAGTACTTGCCTACTGACTACTTAAGTATCTATATATAATATAATCTGAATAGTGAAATAATCATGAATACAAATTAATTAATCTAGGTATACATTATTAAAAGTAGGAATTTCCATATACATAATTGTTGTACAATTATTAAGTCAATTTAATTTAATCCTATCTATCAATCTATCTATACATTTTACGTATATTTGTTATAATGATGTGTGAGCATATCATTACACTACCTACTATAGGTAAACATAGGCATAGCATGATAAATTTATACCAGGGTGGCCGGGGGGGGGGGGGATATTATGTTTATAGTCTATTTTGTTTCTGGCAAACAACATATTATATTCTAAAAATGTAACTAAAAAAATTTACGGGATGGGGCTAAATTTACTTTAGTAATGCTGGTACTGCTTATTGATTAGGTCAAAGCGGTAACCTTTTATTTTCAAACCAGTTTTTATTACCAAACCCTATTCCCAACCAAAAAAATTAACGGTTTTTGGTATTTAATATTTGAAATAATATATATTATGTATATTTATAAGTTTGAAATTTCAATTATATCGACTTTAATATTTGTATAGCTGAATTTAATTTTCCAACTATTTTAAAATTATTTAGGTACCCCATTAATGGTCATCAAGCATTGCTTATCTATTGTGAATATTGTGAATTTAATGTTATGAATTTAATATTTACGATGTTGGGTGGGATTGAACAAACCTAGGTATAAGTAAATATTAAACAGTATTAACGTAAAATTATCGTTAAAACAATTTTTAGTAAACCGTTTGTTCTCGGTACCTCCGCGAAAACGCTTCTTACAATTAGCGATATTTAAGATAATATTATAGCGCACATTAATTCAATTTTAAGTGTTATAAAATCCCAACCCTGGACTAATGAGTATAGGAACTTAAGTAAATAAAATTTACCGGATGTAGCACAATAAAAATTGAAATTTTCTAAAACCGATTTTAACCGGTAACCGATTCCCGAGAAAACTAATAAACGGTTATTACCGATTAACGGTAATCCATTGTGTTTAAGATATTTTTACAGAAACGATTACCGGTTACCGTAATACCATTATATCAATTTAAAGCAATAACCGGTAGCTGGTTATCACAAATGTTGGAGTCTAATGTCGTTTTTTTTTGGAAGAGGTTTTAAGCCTTGAATTTATAATCTATTAGCTATTTTTATCTATTACTCACAAAATCTATAAGTAATATTTATAGTTTATACTATGATTTATGTTATAAACTCAATTAAATCAAAACAATTATTTAATATTAGTATTATTAATTAGGACCTTTGAACAAGTCACTCCCACTCCACAGCTTTTTATCGTTTAATATAAGATACCTTAGGGCTTAGACAATTAAACCATTTAACCATACATTATTTGACCACTTACATTTTATTGAACATAAATCAATTATTAAAACAAAACAAGTTTATTTATTTAATATAGGTACAAAAGTAACAACAATTAAACAAAAATATTTAAATGTATTATAAGCTCTATACCTATGTTAATATTTAACTTAATAATAAATTACCAACTTAATGAACCAACTATCATTAAACATTAATAATCTTTAGATGAAATATATAGGCGTTAACAATTAACAGATTATTGAGAAAACCCTCTCGTTGGTAGTTTTAAAATTAAAAACCGTGTATGTCGCTTTATTGAATAGGTTTTAAATTGTATTTTAATCTGTTTTAATTTCGGACGGTAAATAATAATATTGTTATGGTAATGAATATGAATATGAATGTTATTATAATATTGTTCCATCAAAATGGTCGTTACGAGGTTCAGGTCGTCGGGACCTCAAGTAACTAGATATGGTTAAAAAGAACACCGGAAAACAGCATAGGCGATAGGCGTACATATTCTGATGTACTTCTAGGACCTAGGCACCGAACAAGCCTATTAACTGAATAACCTCCTCTACAGCAGATAGGTATAAGTGTAGTCCATATAATTATAATCTATATAATATATTATATATTATATAAAAACCAAATACCACTCACAACTCACTCACTCATCGCTACATCTCGAAGACTACAAAATGTACGAACTTGAAATTTGGAATAATGGTTTATCTAGTGATCTAGATGTGCTTTAAGAAAGAATTTTGTGAGATTTGTATTTTAAAGAGGTGCAAAAACAGGGAATAAGATTTAAAGTGGAAATCAGACATTTATTCATAAATAATTGCCAGGTTACTCGGGCAGGTGAGTTAAAAAGCATCAAATTGTCGAACTTATGACCTCGATTAAACAAATTATATCTAAACAATTAATATAAGAGTTTATTTATACACCGCGACCTATCTGATAAGTGATAATATACTGCTCGCATAATCACAAGCTAGTCTCACGGGCCTCCTATTCACCACGGGCGAGATGGCTATATAATAGAATAATATAATCGAACCACTGACTGACTAACTCACCTATGACCTAACTGATCAACGTAAATATATAGAGACTTGACATTTTCACGGTATCTTCGTAAAACAATGTGGCATGTAAGTAGTGTGCATTAAGAAAGAATTTTAAAATGGTTCTTGCACATGTATTTTTAAATTCTCGATGGAAATTGGAAATTTTGTTTATAAGAAACTAGTTGATCCCACGCATTTTATTGTCCGTAAAAAATGAAAACTTTTCAAAAATGTATGATTGTTCAACTCATTTTGGGTGTAACTCTCTGCATTTAGAACAACTCGGCCACCCTGGTAGGCAATGTGCGAAAATTCGGTTTGATGCATATACTAGCATACTTGTATCTGATCTGTCCGATTAACCAATGGCAACCAATAAAATAATAAATACTAATTTCTATTTTCTACTAATTATTTCTCCTATAACCAACACTCAATAGCAACCATTTATAAACAAAAATTTCCTTCGTAAATCTCAAAATTCCTGTTTAAGCACCTTACCGTATTGGACCTACCTGGTCCAATTGTGAATCTAAATCATCCCGGGAACTAGTCAAACACACAAAAACAATCTCATAAAAATCGGTCCATCCGTTTAGAAATGCATAAAAAACAGAAAGATAGACAAACAAACATTGATTTTATACATATAGATATAGATTATTGTTATCATAGGTTATTACTGATTATAGTAGAAATTGTGTAAGTTTTGAACACCATTACACGAATTTACACAGAATATTATAACGAATTAAAAAAAGTTTGAATCACATAGTTGGCATTTTTGACGGGCAACGAAATGCACTGGGTCAGCTTGTACATTATAATCATATGACAGTTACAGACGGCTTTAGATATAATCGACGAATGCGACGGGGGCACAGGGTGCCAAAATCCGAAAAGTACGCGAGATGCATCTATATTAAAATTTGAGAGAGGACAACAGGTTTGAAAATAATTCTTGCACTGGAAGATTAAACCGGCTATATCTATTTTTTAATAACAATTTTATTTATGACCGTCTACTAAATACTGATAGGCGATAGCCGATGGTCACCGGTCGATGGGTGAGTGGAGGATAAAGAATTTAAGTGTCGTCTCGTTGAAGAATCATGAATATATATGAAGTCATGAAGATGTAAACCACGATTTAAAATACTTCTTAAATAGTTAAATCTTAATATCTTTAATCTTATTATTCTTATGAAAAATCAAAAATATCGCTATCACTTATCAGTAACAGTCGGATGTTATCAGCAGCTGACGGGCATAATTTTGCGTACAATATGAACGTACAGTCGGTATTTAGTATTTACTATTTTGTCGATTGTATTTTTGCGCAATCGCGGTAACAACAACTACTAACGAGAGTGCAGAGTACTGCACTTACACGTCTTGGAACGATAACAATAATTATTATACATTTATTAATTTATTAATAGTTAATTGTGTTGTTTCACCGACGTCTCACCTTGATTGGGCCAACCGGGTTAATAAGATAACTTATCTGTGTTGTTCCCATTCGAATCCTATACCCCGCCACCGAAGCCTATAGTGAAGACTACAATACTATTGCATATAGAAAAAAGCCGGTCACGTTTACAAAAATATCGCTGGAAACATCGAAAACGGAAATAGAAAAACGTTACCACATTCACTCAGTCAGCGGCGCTCCGGTACTCACGGTCGATTTTTGTCGGGATTACTTTTGGGAACAACGCTGAACCCTGAACGCTCTTTTCGTTCGCCCGCTACCTAATCGATCGAAATCGTTTTCGTAAAACATAATAATATAATATACGTACTTAATTATTATTTGCTGTCGCCGGTGTACCTGTGTGTGCGTTTAGTTCCGTATCCCGTTAATCGTCCTTAATAATCTAAACCAACGTGAGTATAAGACATTTTACAATATTTTATGTTTCAGGTAATAGGTACCAAATCAATATAACATAATTTTTTACGCACCGCTCATCTCGCCTTGCTGCTGTCAAGTAAGCAATCTGCGTTTGATAGGTAGGTATTACGCATGGTGCATCCTGCCATCGTGGTATATTGGTGTTGCTCCGTGACATTGCGGTAACCTTGAAACCCGCTAATGGTTTTCCATCCGTTTAATATTATTGTAATATTTTTCGTGGATGCTAAATAGTAAATAGATACTTCTACAATCGTCACTTGCCATAGAATCAACGTGCACAGTGCAGTGTGCACACTCAATCGGTTGCCGATATTCGAGCGTTTTACAAATCGTTTACTATTTTTTTTTTTTTCATCGTGTGTACTTATCTTTTCTCTTCCCACTGCCGGTCTCATCCGTGTTAAATGCACCGTGTGTCGACACTCGTCTTGCGTTTCGTGACAGACAGCTGTGCGAAAACTTCTCGAGCCGCAAGGGCCACAACATCGGCCTACAGATTTGGTTGCTGCCTGAAACGCATGCAATCCAACTACGACGTTGCACCACTCGAGGTGTATAATCCTGAATAAACTGTTTGATTCATACCAAAAAAATGGACGTCTACTGATCCTACCTATTCTGTACTCAGTATCGTATCTATTGTAGTTGATTGAAACTCTACTTTGAGAAACAACTCTCGCTGTTGTCTGGTCTTAAATTTATTTTTTTCATACATTTTTCACCTTTAGTTGTATCTTTTATTGTTGTTTCTTATTCCTTTGTTATATACCAATTCAAAATATCACTGTAGACTGATAGATATCTTACCTACTAGATTAATATACAAAATATAGTGAAACTTCCGATGTCCATATTTAGTGTTTAGAAAACAAAAATGTTTTATTATTGTACAATTCATTCAAGGAGAATTAAATGTGATTTTCATAAATATTTTGTTAAATAGGAGTTCGTTTTATGAGAGTTTTACTGTATAATATTATAATTTTTTATGTAGGTACCTGTCTCTAATATTTATAATTATTATTAATATAATATACCCACTGAATAAAGAACATCAATTAGGTAGGTACAAGTATTAAAACTAATTAATTTCTATAGATTACCTAGGTACTTAATACCTCATAAAAATAAAATTTTAATAGAGACCTATTTGGTAGATTTTAATATTCTAATAACAATTAAGGCATATAACAAAATATTATATTTGTATATATTCATATTATAATTTAATTTATATATGTAAAAATGCATAATGTATAACATATTTCTGCTACCTAATTTGAAAAATTTTACTGGGATAAATATTTAATACAAAAACATATCAGAAACATATTTTAGTTTTTCAAATTATATTGAGCTTTGAACTCAATAATACCTACCTAAATTATAATCTAAAAAATAAATTAAGTTTTGACCTTGAATTCTAAGGTTGTACCTACCTATTAATTAATGATAATCGAGCTTAATCCTAGAAATATCAAGTGTACCGAGCTTATCTTTATAACAATATATTAAAATAGCTTTAATTTAAATTAATGCATTTTATGTAGGTACCTACAAATAATATATTTATTGGTTTCAAATGGTAGTCTTCTTTCTTATAATTTAAAATACCTGTGGCATAAGTAGGGTCCAGGACGGTTCAGAACTTGTTACATTTGAATATTATTTAATTATGGCTGTAGAATATTCAAAGTAAGATATAAATTTGATTTGAGACATCAACTTAAATACAAAAATGTATTTTGTTTATCTTGCCGTTTTTGTGAAAACAGGCGATATTGAATGTTAGGTACTCAACAATAAAGGTATACCTTTATAAATTTAATAAATCAAGATTAAGGCCTACCTTAAATTTTTAATATTACAAAATATTACAATTTGTATAGCCGGTAAAAAAAAGTAAAAGGTACCTAGAATATTTATTTATTTATAAAATATAAAAAGTTCTCACATTTCAATTCAATAATAATGCCTATGATAATACCTTTATATTATTTAATTTTTAATTTTCAAAATGTCAACTATATTAAAAGCAAACCATATCAAAGAAGTTTTTGATAAATTGTGTGTTTACTTCATTAAATACTTATTTGTTTTAGTTCATATAATAACCCAATAATTAGTTTCAATAACTTTGTGGATCGATATAATTTAAGATAGGTACAAAAAATATTTAAGTAGGTACCTATCTTATTTTAATATTCTCTGCTTATTAAACTAAAAATGAATTCTGATTACTACCTAGAGTATTTAACTATAGAATACAAACTGTCTGAACTTGTACAAAGTACCTATGCCAAAAATTCTAATAAAAAAACACGTGTTTTATTTTGGCGTAGCTACAATAATTTTTTTTTAATTTACCACTTATGCTAGTTAAAATACCATTTGCAAACAATCTGGCGTTGTGCTTGATATTTCTGCAATTAGACTTGCTTGTTGTACCATGTTCATTCAATTTTATCCTATTGTTGGCCGTAATGCTATTCCATTTAAAAACAATAGATTTAAATTATGCAATTTTTTTAAGAACAAATGTTGCTGCTTACATACTAGTCACAATAAGTTAACTTGGCCAGTTTTTAGCGATCGACCACACAGAGTCTGTTTAAGTTATTCAGTTGATTTAATTAATAATTTACTATTAAAATTGTGTTATAGATGGCTAACTCCCAACTATTACATGATAACACTACTACTCACTTGGATTATATGAGCACCTTGGATATCGATGTTGAAGCACAATTTGTTCGTCTGTCTGGTATCATTTGTACCATTGGTAAGTTTTATTACTTTAGAGGTAGCATTAAAAATATTAAATAACTCGGGAAATAACTTTTATTCTTCTAGGGCCTGCTTCGGTTGCTGTGGAAACACTTGAGGAAATGATTGACTCTGGCATGAATGTTGGTCGCTTGAACTTTTCTCACGGTTCACATGAATATCATGCAAACACAATTAAAAACTTAAGACAAGCTGCTGAAAATTATGGCAAGAAGATTGGTGTTTATAGCCCATTAGCTATTGCTCTAGATACTAAAGGACCTGAAATAAGAACTGGCTTGTTAGAAGGCGTGAGTTAATTTAATTTTAATATACATTTTTATATTATTTTATTTTTGCGTGATAAACTTTTAGGGTGGATCAGCTGAAGTTGAATTGAAGAAAGGTGAACAAATCAGTTTATCTACAGACAAGGCATTTGAAAACAGTGGTAATGCCACTAAAGTGTATGTTGACTATCCTAACATAACCAAAGTAGTGAAACCAGGCAACCGAGTATATGTTGATGATGGTCTTATTTCCTTGATTGTCAAAGAAATTGGTTAGAAGATTAAATCAATGATTTACAATTATAATTTAAATGTAACCATGATAATTCAATTTTTAGGCAGCGACTTTATTGTGTGCACCATTGAAAATGGTGGTTCATTGGGCAGTCGTAAAGGTGTTAACTTACCTGGTGTACCTGTAGATCTACCAGCAGTATCTGAAAAGGACAAAAGCGATTTGAAATTTGGTGTTGAACAAGGTGTAGATATGATTTTTGCATCATTCATTAGAGAAGCTGCTGCTATTAAAGAAATTAGAGAGATCTTGGGTAAATATTGACAAGGATAAATAAATCAATGAAAATTAATTTAATTTAAATTTTAAAGGAGAAAATGGTAAAAACATACTGATTATTTCAAAAATTGAAAACCACCAAGGCATGAAAAACTTGCAAGAAATCATTGAAGCTTCTGATGGTATTATGGTAGCTCGCGGTGATTTGGGTATTGAAATCCCACCAGAAAAAGTGTTTTTAGCACAAAAAGCTATGATTGCACGTTGTAATAAGGTAATTAACAAAAAAAAATGACCAATTAACTTTTAAGTTAATACTAGAGTTGCCATTCATCCCAGTAAACTGGGACTGTCACTGGTTCTATATTCCGGTGTTGCCAAAAAAAAAAAAAACAAACAACTGTTTGAGGCCCCCCATAGGCTTTGGTAAAAATTGAAATTACTTAATTTCAACGATTTTATAAAATAATTATTAATTATAATCAACAAATAAAAGAAAAAGAATTGGTGTTATAATCTTTTTTTTTTTAAAAAAATTAAATTTTATGACCTATTAAATAACTTTTGTTACAATTTTTGTTGCATTATTATAATGTATTGCAACTTATATTGTACTAAATAATGTGGTCAGTTTTTTAAATAATATGTTTTCATAATATTTTTGATGTAGTTTTGGCAATCCTCCTAATAGAAAGATTGAAAATTTACTTGTGCATAAAAAAAACTTCTTAAAAATATTAACCTGCTATTGATAAACATTTTAAAATGTATTATTTTCACATTACTATTAAAAATTAATATTTAAGTTATTGATTCTGCAGATTTGAAACAAGTTTGAAATTGAGTGCTTATTTATAATTTTAGTTGTATTGAGTAATATACCAACACTTAATTCTCATATCTATTTGAATATTTATAGGCTGGAAAACCAGCTATTTGTGCAACTCAAATGTTGGAGTCTATGATTAAGAAACCGCGTGCTACCAGAGCAGAATCATCTGATGTGGCAAATGCCATTCTTGATGGAGCTGACTGTGTTATGTTATCTGGAGAAACAGCTAAAGGTGAATACCCATTGGAGTGTGTACGTACTATGGCTACCATCTGTAAAGAAGCTGAGACGGCCGTTTGGCAGAGACAACTGTTTGCTGACTTATCTTCTGCTGTGAGTTAATTACTAGAAAAAGATAAAAATAAAAATGTCCATTTTGTAATTGTGCGTATTCAAATTTTTTAAGGTAAATTTGCCTTTGGACGCCTCACATACAACTGCTATAGCTGCTGTAGATGCAGCTAATAAAAGCAAAGCTGCTGCCATTGTTGTTCTTACAACATCTGGCCATTCTGCACATCTCATTTCCAAATATCGTCCACGTAGTCCTATCATAGCATTGACCAGGAATGTTCAAGTTGCCCGTCAATGTCACATTTATCGTGGTATCCTACCTTTGTTTTATAATGGTAAGTACATATATCTGGGATTAGTATTTACATATTAATTTCAATTGATACATATTATTATTATTATTATTATGCATTGTCTACAAAATTGTATTATTTCAGAACAACCATTAAGCGACTGGTTGAAGGATGTGGACACCCGTGTAGTGCACGCCATTAAGTTTGGTAAGGCCCGCGGATTCATTAAAACTGGAGATCCAGTGGTAGTCGTTACCGGATGGAAGAAAGGTTCTGGATACACCAACACTTTACGCATTGTGTATGTACCTGAACAAGAAGACTTTTGTTTTACATCTTAATAGTTTATAATTTTATATATTATCAAAAACACGATGGGCACTAGGTTTTAATATTTAAAGAGATAATTAGACTAAACTATAAAAACTAAATTAGTTACAACAAATGTATTCCATGGTTATAACATTATATTAATAAGTTCTGCTTTTTATGTTGTGTCTCACAGGAAGGATTTTACTCATACTACATTTTCTGGTTTTATTGCAGTTAAAAAATGCTTGAAAAGTATAATAAGTTTAGGTTCATCTAAAATTATGAATTCGTTGAATAATTGTGTGTATGGTTATTTAAAACTAAAACAGACACAAAATGTGACAAAATATACATTTCCATCACATAATTTATTCATTTTAAATATTAATTACAATTTTGCTTGCTTTTTTTATACTGTTCTGGTATTTATTCAAACTCAGTACTTTTGTTTTCGATGCCTACTTATGATTTATATTAAATTTATTCTATCACTTGACATACAATTGTAATGTGCTTATGTTATCATTAAAACTATTTAATAATATATTTGCTTTTGGCTGATGTTCATTTCATGAAATGCTATGGTCTCTGAAATAGATATTATGCCAACATTTATTATTATGCAGCACTATAACCTAACGCTTTTGTTATTAACTTTGTTGTGCTTATTATGAATTGTTTTATAGATTCATAGGCTATTTTAGGCAATATAGTATTATATGTCTAACAGGTTATCTGAAAATAACATAAACACATAATATCATATTGGGTCTGCTGATTGATTAAATAATTATTTACGATGTACTTATTATTTTCCTTAAGTAATTTTGCAGGTATATGATATGTATTGAGTAACAGCTTTTAAGAACATCTGATCTCTTGGTTATTGAGTAAGAATACTTTTTGGTGAACCATTTTGCTATGTGAATTAAAAAATTATGCTAACCTTAAACCCTACACAGAATAATGCATTTTTCATATTATAACTATTTGTTTTATTATATGTATTAATACGTTGAATGCGTACTGACGCCATTTAGTGTCATGGGGATCAATCAGCAATGCGTTTAACGCCATTTGGCATTCAATATACATTTAAAGTAAATGGTTTATAATTCCTTACGCGTGGCTGAATGCTATTTTATTATTATTTAGCTTGGATTAAACGCATACTTTTAAATATGTATACGTAAGATCAGTTTCTTTATGATTTTTTTAGAAGACTTGTTTTTACTTTTATCATACACATTGGGTGGGAACTGCAAAAAGACATACGCAGTCAACGTGTTAATGTTTAAAAACATTTTTGTTTATTTTCTTTTATAGTACCCTTGTAGACAAATATATTTTTTTTAGATGATAATATTGCAATGTAGCTTTTCGCATAAAATATTTGATAATTCTTGTACTTATTGTTAATACTCTTAAATATTATACCAAAGCTTTAAAGTTAAAAAATTACTAATATTATTTAAGGGAGTATTATACTATAAAGGCATCATACAAAAAATGTTATAATTTAGTGACGTTAAGAACTTATTGTTTTTTTGTTTTCAGTAACGTGGAATGAGGTTCTCCAAAATTGGCTAGTATACTGCAATTAAAAAAAATTTTAAAAACAGTTTTTAAAGAAACATCATTCCGTGTTATGTTTAGAAGATCCCAAATTTTAATTCATCTAATCATGACCAGTGCAATACATTCTAACACAAATACCATAGTATATTATTAATGTACCTATTCTATTCTATTGTATACGATTTTTTTTTTCTAAAAACCCAATTTTAGGAATGTGAATATATGATTGTATTATTTTTATAATAATTAATAACATGGATACATCAAACAACAAAAATAACTGCCTTTATTTATTTATCCTCACTAATACTGTTTTTTAGTTTAAACCACCTGACCTCTCTCTCTCTTAAAAGACCCACTAAGCTACTATAATATTACCGTAACCTTTTGTAGACTTAAGTGTAGGTATTACTGATTATAACAGTGAATCGATTTCGATAGTGAAGTTTCAACTGAATCAACATAAATCTATTTTATATAAAATATAAAACAAAAGTGAAATGATAATAAAAATCCATAAGTATTTGTACCTAAGTAAAAACCATGACAAAAAAAAAAATTTGCCATTATTATAATATTAAATGTCTTATGTTAAATTATATACCTATTGCCAATATAATAGTAAATAGAAAACCTCTAATACAGCAGTAAAAAAGAAATACTTATGTGTAATATGACAATTTATAATAGCAAGAGACTAGAATAATGATATAATAATATGAATTTCCGTATTCATACTGACTATATTCTGTAGGTATCTGAATTTAAAATAAACATATATCAATTTTTACTAAAAAGTTTGAACATAACTCTTAAGCAGTATAAATAAACATTTTTATGATTTGGTTACATATTCGAGTAGGGGGAGGGGGACTTGACTAGGGCAGATTTGAATGAAATTTACATTTAATTTTTTAATTTTTAAATATTTGACAAATTGTGTATATTTTGATAATTACAATCTGTAATCTAAAAAGGTTGTGAATACTATTTGACTCATAATAACCTCATATATTAAATAACTAATTTAATTTCTATTTATGAAGTTAAGCATATTTTTATTCAAAAGTATCATATATATGGGGTAAATTTGGACAGTGTCTTATTAATAATAATAAGTTATTATACAATTAACCCCCCGCCTATGGTTATTATAGTTACATATTGACATCACTCCATGACGGGGGGGCACTGGGGCCATGCCCCCTCGGCTTTCCAAAAATTGTAATTTATATAATATATTTGTCCCTATGTACTGTTAAATCCTTATTTTAATTAGATACCTACCTAACAATTTTATTTTGCCTAAAAAACCATATTAAAATATTAATATGAGGTGTGGATTATAATATAGGAACGTAGTCAGACTATCGAAATGTACACCAGACCAACGACCGATTACAGCCTTCACAAAATGTTAAAATGAAATATTTCCTACAGTAAGATTGTATTTGCAAATATTAGCAACACTCCCAGTTAGTGTTGCATCGGCTGAGAGAAGTTTTTCGACTCTACACAGAGTTAAAACTTGGCTTCGAACAAGGATGGACGAGGATCGTTTAACATATTTATTCTTGCTAAACGCACATCACAATATTAATATGTATGATAAGGTGAACGAAAAAACAAAAGGCTGGAAATTGTCATTAAAAAAAAACCAAGTATAATGACATAATGTGTAAATACAAGACATTATTTATTGACAAACTTATGTTCCAGGTTAGGATATTCTCTAAGCCCCCTCTGCAATTTAGTGATAGCTAAAAAAAAATACCCCTCCCCTTGTAGCCTCTGAAGTTGCGCCTGCTCCATGGTGGAGTTAAATAAACTTGCATTAATTTTCACATGTATCATATTTTAATGTTATCAATTAATTTAACTTACCTATACCTATAAAATATTAAAAATCTTAGTAATAAAATATTTAATACATGCACTTTTATGTTAACTAAAGTTAATAGATATATCATATGATATATAACAATATTAGGTATACAAAAAAATCCAAATTCAACCAAATACATTGGTGCGTGACGCGTGTCTAAAAAAATATTTTGTGTTAAATAATTATGAGCCAAAGTTTAATTTTAAATTATTTAATACAGTTTAGGAGTATCCAGGATGACCTTAGGACACAGCATGAATTAAGATAGGTATACTTAATTAGTATATAATAAGTATATCTTAATTCGTGGGACACAGCCACTCAGGCAAAAATTGGTAGGTGACGGAATCGATAGCTATTGTTTTTCAACTACTAGGTATATAGGTATTGATGGAATCGATAAATTGAAATTATAATCAAAGTTTACTATTTTGGTGTAAGTTTGGTTAAATCGATACATGTACACTTCTTATTTTTAATTAACTGAAATATAGATAGACCTTTTGATAAACTGCCTTGCGAACAAATAATTAAAAATATTACAGAATTTGGATGTATCAACTTACTTCTAAGTTCTAGCCTGTAGGTACCTACATACTTAATAATATAAACATTAAATAAAAAATAACAGCAACATAGTTTAAGTAGATATAGTATTACCAATGAACTTACTTTTCTTTATTTTAGTCTTCCAGTTTACAAATTACAATATAAGTGTGTGAATATTATAATGACATGTGCATAATGTAGGTAACAGCTAGGTATAGAATGTAATTAAAAAAAAAAAATTAAACATCAAAAAATGTGCCTACACCATTACTTTTGTAAAAGTTTTTTATCCCGAACACGAATACATCATTTAGGGTTTCTTTGTTTACTCGATCTTTATTTATTTAATTTTATTCGTTTTTATGTTAGGTATGCGTTCAAAATAATCACAAGTTGGACTTGCAAATTTTTTATTTTTATTTCTACCATTAATTATTGTTACATTGTAAAATCCGTAAAATGCATTATAATGTGGTATAATCTTTTTGGAAAACTTATCTTCATAATACAAATCAATAATATTTCGAATTGATATTATATAACTTTTTCTGTCCTGGCTTTTCTCATAATTTTTGACACATTTTTTCATGCGCCAAGTCAATATTTTTGAAAATACACCTCTTTTTTTTTTTTTTGCTATATTATTTAAATATTTAAAAAACATATAGTACACTTTAATACCAAATTGAATGAAATACTCCCCAATTGAATTACATAGTTTGTCGGGCATATTTGGTAATCTAGGCTGAAGTAAATCACATTTTAATGTTACCGGCTCTTTTGGGTAGAATTTGTAATAAAATGATAAAAATGCCTTATAATCAAATGGGTCCTCACAATTATGTATTCTAGGTTTATTTCTATTTTCCAATCGCATACCTTCGTCTATGCGGGTTTTTAGACCATTTTCAGTTACCAAATAATCTTGAATCGCTTTAGAAAATATGTCTTGATAATAGAAGTCTCCGAGTGTTTTACAAAGTCCATCCGTTTCATTATTTTTGGAATTTTTTTTTTTTTTTTCGAACCGCGGAACCATTTCATTCCTGTGATTTCAGCAAACATTGATGTAAAAACCTGAATTTTAAAATTCAAAATACATGTTAAAATATAATATACCTACCTATAATTATTATTTAGGGTCACTTCGACTTCTAGTTTTTAAGGAATATTCTTTATAGGCAACTTCTTATTTGGTACCTACTCCGTTGGGCATATCATTAGAGTCCTAGCCTGGTAGGCAGCACTTGGTTTACAATTTCCGAAGGGGGGCAAAAATTAATCACAATTTACTGACCCATTCCGAACGATAATTTTTCCATATCAATATTTTTTCTGGAAGGGGGCATCTGCCGTGTATGACCCCCCTCTCCACCCCCGAAAAAAAATGTTACCTATATACTATGAGTAACATGGCGTGACGGACGT
The DNA here is from genome assembly GCA_027563435.1 of Nasonovia ribisnigri. Lineage (NCBI taxonomy): Eukaryota > Metazoa > Arthropoda > Insecta > Hemiptera > Aphididae > Nasonovia > Nasonovia ribisnigri. The sequence goes on from JANEHU010000124.1 coordinate 197,047, forward strand.
ATACGCAAAAAGAAGTTTTCGAGGGGGGTTTTTGAAAATCAGTAATTTTAAAATAATAGGTAACTTTTTATTTAATAAACATGATAACCCAAATATTTGGGTATACATAACAGTATTTCTAAAACGTGTATGCGCTACCACATAACAACTGTTAAATGTTAAGTGCACCATTTTAACTTCAGGTTACTCTATCTACCGTGTCTATAATCAAGTCACTCTCGAATAACCTTTGGTCTGATCTTTGAATTGCCAACAATTTTCATGAGTCTGTTAGTAATATAAATTGTAGTCTGAGGATATTTTTTCCGGGGATTTTTACCCCGCCATCCAAAAATCACCCATACATAAGTTCCAAAGAATACTTTTTTGTATTATAACATATAAAGATACTTGAAAAGTTAAGTAAGTAGGTATAATAGGTACCAAAAAGTTGTGCATTTTTACCAGCTTGAAGTGGAATAGTTTTATGACTAAACATTGTTAATTTAGTTTGTAAAATGTTAAAAACCCCGTTTCGTGCGAGTTAATACCTCTTGCGTGACATCTAATTTCTTGATAAATATCACTAGGTAATAGAATAAAAAAACGGGGAGGTCGCTTTATCTGCTAGGTACATTATAAATTATAATATTCATTCCTGCTTGAAGTCGTTTTTTACGTAATTATTTACATAATAGGTATAATATAATCACGCAACATAATTCTTTTTTGCTCACAAGTCTGGATAATAAATTATAATTTGCTTAATTATACCGTAATTTAATTTCAGCTTACTCTTGACAATAAAATTACTTTTTATAATATAATATTTTAATACCATGTAAAAAATGTCTTACTTCTTGCAGTGTTTATATTAAGTTGTACAATATATTAATTTAAGTATTACCTATATAACTATATAAATCAAAACATTTTTAAGTCAATTTTTTTTTTTTATACCCATTGAGATTTGACTTATCGAGACTCGACTGTAATATATTTTTGTTAGAGTAAAAAATATATTGCTATCCAAAGAAAAAAATTAATACTTACTAATGTTATTAGTATATGTTTTCGTTTTATACCAAGTAACATTTGAGTTGTATTAAAAAAAATGTACATTAATGAACGAAACAAATGAACATAAAATGAAATATGGATATTATAAAATATAGGTAGGCAGTTCTTTGTTGCCAATGACGTTAGTAAATTATTTTAATGAAAATAGAAAAATTGTATGATATTATCAAGAAATAAAAATACCATTTGTTTAAATACCTAATAAATACATTATTTTAATTAAAATGTATATTTATCAACATTTGGGTAAACACTCACATGCATATAAAATATACTATTTACCTAGGTGTGAATAAAAACACCAAATACTGTATATATAATATAATATATAGTACTATAGTGTATAATCTATATTCTATAATAGTATATACCTACTATAGTAGGTTGATAATATAATAACAAATGTAAAATACCTATATTATGTAAATAATATTATTATTTTTATTTATTATTTATTTATTTATTTATATATATTTACGGGCAAAGCCCTTTACAACAATTTAACACAGAATAATAAAAAATTAAGATACCATATAAGTTTAAACATTATAATAATTCAATAATAGCAATAATAATAATATTTAATATAAAATAGTAATAGTAAAGAAGAACAAAAAAAAAATTTCCAATATTAAAAAATGTATGATAAATGGTACTCTCATTGATCAGCCGCATCATGCGATCAATAGGATTATTTCTGTCATAATTGGTAGTCTGCGTAGGAACTAAGAATGGGACATGGTGTCGAATAGTGCGAGAAGGGACCTTGAAATTGACCAATACAAGAAGTGAGGGAGCATCAAAGCGACCATCCACTACCCGAGTAGCATTTTTATTGTTCAGTGTCGGTTTCATTAAATAGTGCATTATTAACGGTTTAAACACTGTGTATGAACTGTGTTTTGGTGCAGTTTTTAAATTCAATATTAAATTATGGTTCATGGGTGTGTTTTACTGACACTAAATGGTGCTGTGAAAGTGCAAATGCACCGATGTAAATTTAATGGTTCAGTGAACGAATCTTAACACCGTTGGTTAGTTCACAGTATGTTTTTGAACACAGTGTAAGCACCGTTATTTAAAACTTAATATACACGGTTCAGAATCGGTTTTTTTGACACTGAATGGTTCTGACAATGTGCAAACGCACTTACGAAAATTGAACTGTTCAGAAATTATATGTACCAACACCTTCAGAGACCGTGATTGTTTAACCATAATTTTAAAACGGTTCATACACGGTTATAGAACCGATCAAGAAAATGTATAATTCAATTTAGGTGTTTTGGTGTTTTTTGTAACCGAAAATGCATGAACCTATATATAAATTATTTAGTATACCTATAGTTTGAGATCGCCAGTGGCGGGTTTTTGGACTTTTTCAGGGAGTCTTTACCTAACAAAATTACAAAAAATGTCTTGACCTAACCGAGTAAAAATATATTACAGAAATATAATAAGTATAACAGTAAACTTATTGGAGCCTGTGGATGGGGGGTCAAAACCATCTGGACCACCCCTGTAAAACCACCACTGGAGAATGGTGCCATTTATTTCTAAACACACGGTGCTATGTGCTATACTGCTATGTGAATAATATTTATTAAGTACCGAAAATATATTATATATATATAGGTACAATTAAAATAATATTATTTGCGGTTTATCAGATAATCAGTACCTATTAGGTTCAGAGAAAGTTCTTGATCACCGTCTTTTATTAACCATTAAACCATGTATGCACCGTGTGCTATTTATAAATTCGTCAGTCATTTATTATAGTATTTACTGATATAGTTATAATTGGCGCCGAAACCATATTATTGTTTTCTATATTATATTTATTTTGTTTCCACTATCCGCTTGATATTATCATTGCCATTCGTGGTTATAACCTACAATTATTTACGATTTTCAAAACTGTTTATAAATTATTATAAGCTCGACGACTGCAGCATGTACGACATTACAACGACCAAGTGAGAAACTTAATACTACAAACACTTATAGTTATACTAGTATTATACAATATACCTACAACCTGCGTCTTGTACCAACGGCTTTGTGATTATGTAAGTATACACATATTAATATTCATTAATAGGGTACTTATTATTTTATAGCTATAATACTTATATTGACCATCTTGTATTTTTATGCCTTTTTTTTTATCCCCTTTTTTAAAAGATAATTTGTTTTAACTTTCAAAATGTGCCTATTTTGTTAATATAATATATTACCTCCCTATATATAGTATAAACTACATATTTAAAATAATTTAATCATTAATAGGTAAGTAGAATAGGTAATAATATATAATGTATTATGAATTATAGGTTTGACTGAGGGTTAGAGTGTTATAAAAACCTAAAATATAATAATAATAATAATGTTTGATTTTAGAACTTCTGTTAAATTTTATAATTTTAAAAATCAATTAGGTAATTTTGATTTTAACTGTAAAGTAAAATAATTATTATCTAAATACCTATACCTACTTCAAAATATTTGTTTTTATTCATATTTAATCAGTAATTTGTTAATTTATGCATTTGTATTACATTTAATATGTAAATGCACTTACCTAATACGCAATTTAATTCAATTATGTAGAAAAGTATTGATGTATAATTTATTAGAAATTAAATTAAATAGGTATAATGAATAAAAAATAGTTACTATTTAGGTACACTTATAATTTAAAATTAGACATTTTTATTCAAACAAACTTATAAATTTACTCAATTTCCATAAACATACCGTACAATATTATTTATTTCTATAATATACTATACCTATACATTTTACTATTTGTAAACTTAAAAGTATTTTCTTTGTTTCAAACTAATTTTGTGACATATTGGGTAATATCAAACTATATGGTACACTAATCTGGTTGTATGTTTCATGTAAACTGTTTCATATAAAATCAACTTCAAACAATAAATTCATAGCTTATTATAATGTATATTATGCTATATATATAGTCTAATAAATAATTATAATTAGGTAAGATATATTTAAGTCTAGTGTGTATATAGTCTTAGTGATAAAAAAAACTTTATCTTAAGATAGATCTGATAGATAGATTCAATGTTATTTTGTTATGTTATTTTATTAGGTCAACAATGGATAAAAATGCTGCCGGAACACCACAACGGTTTGTACCTAGTAAAAGTACACGGTATAGGTTAAGAAAGCAAGCTAAGTTATTACTTTCTTCTTC
>JANEHU010000125.1:0-31702 GCA_027563435.1 Nasonovia ribisnigri
CAGTTAAACTTAATGTAATAGATTCATGCATTGTAAAAATTCAAGGCATAAATGACCACAGTTAAATGTATTGAAATCTTGATAGTTAGAATAGTTGTATACTATTTTGAACTGCCTGAAATAATGTTGTAATTCAATTGGTGGAATCCCCAAAGCTATCAAAATATATAACTTTATCCTTATTTTTATAAAACGCTACCCAATGACTTCCGTCGCCTGAAGATATATCCAAGTTTAATATACCACATTCAATCGTATGTGGTTTAATAGGTAAGTTATCACGTGAAAAGACCCCACGGAAATGATTGATTTTCAACTTTGCTACATATTTTATAATATCTTGCGATGAAAGCGGTCTGTCAGGTAGCGTGATCATCAATCTTTTTTTTTTTTTTTTTTCTTAACCTATTATTTTTTAAATTCAAACCACCACCTTTTTTTCTTTTTGAATTTTGAACCGCATTATACACACTGGCACCTCCGGACATTAAACTACCAAGTGCTGACAATCCCGCAAATATAGGTATTAAGGGGATTACGCCACCTCTCTGTCCCGAATTTAAAATCAATCTTTCACCACTATTCTTTTTCTTTGTGGATCTTTTTTTCTTCGCAGCTAGCGCACCATTGTTTTTCCTAACACGTTTCCGTTTACCTTTACAACCCATACCTAATTTTCTTTTAGCTTTCATCGCGTTTGTTACTGCGTACGCAACCAATTTCTCTTTTCTAGGGGTATCTTTTGCTTTAAATCTTTCCCAAGCGCGATTTTCTAACACTTTATCAGCTTTATGTCTATCGTCTAAATTTTTACTCGCTGCATACACAATATCGTGATCACGACAAGCAGCATCCAATGGGTTTATTCCTTTATCACCGTGATCTAATCTCTTTTTTAATTTTGTACCAGGGCCACAATACTGATAGCCTGGAACATGGGCTTCAACTGGGAGACTATTTATAAGGAAGTTTGCAAATCCTTTCCCAGTCTTACCTGATTGGCACTTTCGAGATGAACACCTCATCTATAACTGATTATCAATTGAAAAATTCTAGTGTATTTATAAGAAAAAAAAAATGGATTTTATCGAACAGAAAGATAAATTAGATGTTATAAATGTGGATGTTCAGATGGTAAAAAAACCATCAAGGCACGGTTCGTTATTACCTGATACTATACGCGCTATATTAGTTGGTCCCAGTGGATCAGGAAAAACAAATATAATGTATAATCTAATCACACATGCAAACGGCTTAAGATTTGAAAATATTTATTTATACTCTAAAACCTCTAATCAGGAAAAATATGTTTTATTAAAAAAATAATAGATGATATACAAGGTGCTAATTTTTTCATATTTACAAGCGCTGATAAGGTTATAAAACCGAACTTGACTAAAAAAAATTCTATTATAATTTTTGATGATGTAATATGTGGTCCACAATCTGTAATCAGAGAATACTTCAGCATTGGAAGACATTCAGGTGCTAGCTCTGTATTTTATTTAGCACAAACATATTCTAAAATATCAAAACAATTAGTAAGAGATAACTCAAACTTTTTAATGGTGCTGAAACAAGATGATACAAATTTACGACATATATTCAACGATCATTTGTCGGCAGATATGGATTTCTCAAAATTTCGGGAAATTTCCCATTTATGTTGGAACCACAGTGATTACGGGTTTCTGGTTATCGATAAAACTCGAGAAATGAATGAAGGAAGATATAGATGTGGTTTTCATACGTTTATTAAAATAAAATAAATTAGTATTGTATTATGTTAACATACATATCATTAATTTTCTGATATTATAATTTACAAGCCATTTAATGATGAACTTTGTAAAAAATTATTGTAAACCTTAATATTATTTTAATAAAATACTTTATAAATATATATATATACCATAGTACGTAGTTATTAACCACATAGTGATATCAGTAGTCATACGATACAGTTATATTGTATTTATTATTTACAATGGATAAAGAAAAAGTTTTGCTGGAAAATTTAATAACATCAAAAAAAAATATTAAACGAAAAATAATGGAAATGAAACGTGGCGTTATAGATTCTGAAAACTATTTCCGTGAAGCATTTAAACCATTGAGTACAAGTATTGAAAAAAATAATCAATGTAACTCGCACCCAGCTGATCAAAAAAATACGGAAACCTCGTATATTAGTGACGAAGATGACGATGTATTAAATTCAACATTTTCAAATTTTTTTAATAATCGACAGACAATACAACGTTATGATAAATCCTATGGTATGTATTATGATAAAGCTAGTGATTCGTACAAAATAGGAGATCACACAGTAACTTTTTGCCATGGTAACTTACAGTTGCTTGATAAATACTATAAATGGACTAAAGGACTATGGTCGTTATTATGCGAGAAGGAACCAAAAAATCACACTATAGAAGATATGGAATCTTATTATGATATTTTAAGAACAACACATGTTCATTTAAAACCAGATGGGAAACCCAAAACCTCAAGATACTTTAAATGGATTAATGTTGTAAAACCTCTGTACGAACGAATGAAAAATGAGGATCATCAGTTAAACAAAGAAATAGCTAAAATTAATACCCCTAAAACTCCTCAAATTAACTTATTACCATTTAACGAACATATATCTAGGTTGAGCGCTAAACGTAGTAATATTCATAATAATACAACCATGGGAAATGTTCCGTTTGAATTTCAACCAACAGCTAACAGTTCTATGATTTCAGAACCTGTTGTTGAAAAGATGTTTAGTTTTACTTCAACACCGCAGACTAATAATAAAGGTGCTGGTTTATATAAAGATGTAATACCTCAAACCCAGTTAGTTTATTATGACGACCCAAATGAGTTAGTGACTAGATTAAATCTTTTAGCATCATCACAAAGTGTTGGTAATACTGGTGTTAATAATGAAATTATATCTATTTTAGAAGAGTTACGTGAGAGAAATATTATAGTATAATGGCAACCTTAGATAGTATAGCTAATGAACTACATCGGCCAGCCAGAAAAATATTTCCTAGACGATGTGTAGTAACACGGTTTATTGATGACCTCTGGCAAGCTGATTTAATGGATATGCAATCTCATTCTAAAAAAAATCATGGCTTAAGATATATTTTAGTTGTTATAGACACGTATTCAAAATATATTTGGGTTGAGTCACTGAAAAATAAGTCCGGTGAAGATTGTACAAAAGCCATGTCTAATATATTGAAAAAAGCTAATCCAAAATTGTTACAGACGGATAATGGCACAGAATTTTATAATATTCAATTTCAAAATTTAATGAAAAAATATAAAATTAAACATTTCAGTTCATACAGTGTTATCAAGTGTTCGATTTGTGAACGTGTTATACAAACCCTTAAAAATAATATATATAGACATTTCACTGCAACAGGTACATGGAATTGGTATGATAAAATATCAAAAATTATACAAAACTATAATAATACAAAACATAGAACAATCAAATGTACACCCAATGAGGCTCGGATGGACGCAAACAAAATTAAATTTAATACCCATATAAATGATAAAACATTATATAAACCAAAATTTAAAGTTAATGATAAAGTAAGAATATCTAAGTATAAACATGCATTTAGTAAAGGATACACCCCAAATTGGACAACGGAAATATTTACAATTTCAAAAGTCTTAAAGACAAACCCAGTAACTTATCAACTAAAAGATGGAACAGGCAATAAAATCTTAGGTGGTTTTTACGAACAGGAAATTAAGTTAACCGATTATCCAGACACTTTTCTCGTTGAACGTATTATAAAAAAAGTTGGGAATAAAATGTTGGTCAAATGGTTAGGTTTTGATTCGAGCCAAAATTCATGGATAACATCATCAGATATTTTAAAATAAAGATATTTTATATGTTATACTTTTTATAATAAAAAAATATAAAAGTTTTTTATCAAGTCAAATTAATTATTTACATAGGTTATCTCCTGAAATAAAAAAGTTTGATTATTGTATACAAAAAAGTTTTATTTATAAAAAACAATAATTTATTATACTAATAGGTCTTGTAATATCATATCAGACATTGTGTTAAAATGACATTGCAATATTTCATGTAAAAATGATGTGTCATCGTTTTGTAGATGCGAATAATAACTAAAGTCATAGTTTTGAATATATTGGTTTGTAAATTCATTCCTCTGGCAAGTGATGGGAAGACCGCGGACATCGTTTTTAATCAGTTCGTAAGCTGTGTCAAATGTAACCTGATAACTTGCCAAACGTTTCTGTTTTTCTACAATATACAAATCGATCAAATTTTGTATTTGCTTGAGACGGGCGAAGTCAATGTTCGTCAAACTAATGTAATTGTCGTTTATATGCAAGGTAATTAAACTATGTTTAACATTGGTTGAATATGAAAAGTTATCTGTTATTTTTACACGTCTACATCTGATATGTAAATTATTCATAATTGAATTGTAATTAGATTCAGACATAAGTGTAAACCATTCTTCCAAACTTAATGTAATAATTTTCTTTGAAAGTTTACACTCCAATAGCAAAATAATAGAAATCTGATTATTAATTAATAACCCCACTGTAATATTTTTCTTACTAAAAGCACGGATGTCAAATGTAGACTTACAGACAATTATTGGTGAACTCATTGTTAAATAATTTTGTTAACTTTTTTATAAATTAAAAATATTTTGTACACTATAAGCATAAATATAAAGTGAAATATAACTGCTAGAAGTCCTACGATGAACTGTGAGTTTTTCCGTTTGTAAACATATTATATACTAAACTCATGGATAAAAAATACAAAAAATGTAAAAAAAAAAATATATATTATAAGCAAAAAAACATGATTTAACAAATGGTATCGTCCGGATCGGTTTCACAATTACAAATAACATCGGTTTTACAATAATTACTTAAGACTTTTTGTATATACTGATTTCCCTTCATTAATAATAAAAATACACATTTTGGTGAATAACGAGTATGTTCTATAAAACAATCGTCAAAAATTTCAAAATTATGTAGAATTATCCCACACCAGTGACATTGACTGCATCCTCGATGTTTAGATACTGGAAACCACACTGGGCCAATTTATATTTTTTCTGGCCTGTATTTGATGGGTATGTTTGAAATGATCTTAGCCTTGATGAAAATGCGGAGAATTCTGGATAAGCCGGTGTTGAATTGAATCGTATTTGACTAACCAATGACCGGATCTCATTTGTACATTTTTGGAAATTCATTTTTTTTTTAAAAAAAAAATAAAGAAACGACAAGGAAATTGGAAACTACAAAACACGACTTGGTAAAACAGCTAATCGCAAGCAACTGAATATAATTATTAATTATTAATAATTTGTTTACCAAATTTTTATAAAAAAATACAGTGTAACCAACAAAAGTAAAATTTAAGTTTTTCCGGAAAAACAGACTGTGAATGAACAAATACATACTACGTACATTATATCAGTTTTTTTATATCATGAAAAATTAATTCACATGTTCTCCTGGTCAGTGTTGGGATTAGATAAGTACTTTTTTATCTAGATAAAGATAAAGATGACAGGACAAAAATTTATCTAGATAAAGATAAAAGATAACACATTTCAAATTTATCTAGATAAAGATAAAGATAAATACATTTTTATCTAGATAAAAAAGAAGATAAATTTTTTTAACACATTGAAATCCAAAACATTTTAAGAGTACACCTTTGATACGACTTAGTACTTCAATGTAATATAAACATCGGCTATATGATTAAATTAATGTTAGCAGTAGACATTATTATTAATCAATAACCAAGGTATAACTAAAATACATTTTCAAAATTGAGTATAAATATCAAGTAAAAATTTACACAACTTGTCATAGTAAATTTTAATTATTATAAACCTTCACAATAGTTTTAGTATAAAAATACAACTAATACCATGTATAATGTGTACATTATATACTACATACAATAAATAACAGAATGTTTTATTTTATGTTACAAACATGGCATAAAGAGAATATAATTTATACACAGGTGATATGAATTATTTATAAATAAATAAATAATATAATAGGTTTTATAACATAAACGATACAATAAACATCAATATACTATATTTTATAACATTAATATTATGTTATTTATTCAAACATCTACAACACAACAGCATTTCAAATTTTTTGTCTGTAAGACGGTTTCTCCTTGGAGTCAATATTTGGGAACCGCTGCTAAATAGTCTTTCAACCGGGGCGGATGAAGGTAGAGTCGTGTTGTATTTAAGGAAAACTTTTTTAACAATGGGTAACATGTCTAAAATATTTAAATCTTTTTTTTTTGCATCAAAATAAGAGAGCGCTTGTACACTTGCTAGATTTGTACTTTTAGCATTACTTTTTAATGGTCTAACATCTTGAACAGAACAATCTCCACTAAGAATGTCATAAAATTCATGGTCACTACATTCACTAACATCAGATTCATTACTCGTATCAAAATTATGTTCAGTTATATTTAATAAATTACATTCTGACAAAAATAATTTTTTGCACATTTCTAAATGCCTTGCTGGTACCCACCCAAGTTTGAATTTTGGGAGACTAATGGCTGATAAAATAAATGGTTTGCTTTTAGAAAGCTCCAAATCAAACAAATAATTGAATCTTTTTTCAAGACTAAGAACAATTGAAAATGCTAATGGCTTGCAATAAACTAAATGCGTTGCTTGAATTAACTTCAACCTTAAAGCAATTACAGTGGGTGCAACATACCCTAAAAAACATGTTTTTTCACCTTGTAACAGATCAAGGGACGTTGCTAAAGGCTCCATAACAAAACAATATTCCTCAAGAAAACTCCACTCCAAAGTTTTGATTTTTTTAAGTTTTAGGTTGTCAAAGGCAACACCCAATTTTTCCTTATTAGCCACAACTTTTTTGACTGCATGGAACATTGAGTTCCACCTAGTTATAATCGGTACAGGGAACTTACAATGGCATATTTCATATTTCACTTTATCTGATGCAACTGAACTTCTACTTAAAAGGTTCCAAAATAAATTTAATTTTTCAAATATAGCCTTGGAGATATTATTAAATGACTTGTCTTTAATTTTTGCCATATCAGTAGTAGCGATTAAGCTTAATGTATGAGCAGAGCAGGTCAAATGGTTTGGTAAAGTTATATCATCTTCAAATTCATTTGAATTAGACCCCATAAAATCGGAAATTAATTTTGTCACATCAACAACTTCAACCTCAGCACTCGTATCATCAACCTCGTCATCAGCATCACTTTTTTCGCTACTTGATGATTCATCACTAGTACCATTAAACCAGTTACTATAAGTTGTACTATCCTGATTTTTATTTTCGATTGTGGGGGTGGAAAAAATTCTAAATGCTTTTCCAAAATTTGTGGCATTGTCAGTTACAGTATGTGAAATTTTAGAATTATTTATTTGAAATGTTTGGGTGATTGTATTAAAAACTTGAGCTATATTTATATATGTGTGACTACCTCTTATTCGCCGACAACCTAGTATGTATGAGTGCCTGCTAAAAGTATTCTCATCAAGAAAGTGACATGTCATTCCTAGGTAGCTTTTGTTGTTACAGGACCATATATCAGCTGTTGTGCATACATATGTTTGTTTTGATATGAAGTCCGTCAACATTGTAACATAGGAATTATACCTTAAATGTAGTTCTTTACTTATAACTTTTGTGTTGGGAAGTAAAGTAGAATCCGTTATTCCAGCTAGGCCCATGATAAGTCTTCTGAAGGATGGTTTTTGGCAGGTTGCAAGTGGTCTCATCTCTTGTACTATGTAGTCAAAGACTAGGTCAGTAATCTAAAACCAAAAATTAATTAATAGGTATTAAATAACAAAATAAGCAATCAACATAAACCAACATTTTATAAATTGAATGTTACAACTATATTTCTGAAAACAGTAATATAAGAAAAAACCCCTTTCAAACTTTGATACTTTGTAAACTTGTAAAGTTAACTTTCAGTTATACAAAATAATATTTAAAAAAAATCATACTTTAAATTGTTTTATTTACTTTTGTAATTACCATTAACTTTTTCTAAGAACTTTATTATTATATAAGTAGGTCCATAATATAGTATATACAACATTAAAACATACCTATTTAATATTTTACTTATATGTATAATATACCTACACATTACTAATGTTAAATAATAGGGATATAAAATATAAATTGAACATTATAACTTATAAGACATTATACCTAGACTATTATTACCTAGACATTATCCTTGACTTTAATAAACTAAAGTTTTTTAATAATTTATTTATATTTATTATTAGTTAGGTATTCAACACTAATAAACTCACTTTATTTTTAGTTATCTTCTTTGAATTTGAATGGCAGAGTTGTAGTTGAATTGGCGACTGGCGATTTGATGACGTTGATGATGTCATGTCACTTACATCTACAAATATTAATATGTTGTAAATTATTATGCAGTTAATACAAAGATAAAAGATTATGATTAAGATATATGTACGATTAATTTACTCACTTGAATCTGATATGGTAATGTTTGATTTCTTTTTCTCTTTGTACTTTTTTAATTTTACCAATATTGATGAATGCTTATACTAAAACAGCCAACAGGTATAACATGTATTTTATTACATGACTTAAGTATTATCTGAATATATCTGACACTACTATCAGTATTCAGTTGTAAAGAATATAAACTTTTATTTTATGTTTTGTTTAGAGTCTCGCAATGACTATTAGTTATTAATTATTACTTATTAAGTACCAGGTACTATTGAGTATTATAATATTATATTTTTATTCTTTTGATAAATAATTAATAGTTTTACCGTATACACCATAATCTAGGGTGTAAGATAGGTACAGACATACTATGTCATAAATAGTAGGTACCTAATAGGTATCTATCTAAGAAATACTCAAATAACTATTATTTATTTCACCTTAAAATGTTTAATAAATAGATAACTAGGTCATTTAGGTATTTATTAACTCAGCAGTTAATTTTGTTGTTTGAAAAATGTCAAATATATTTTCATTTTTAATATAATTATTAATTAATAATACCTAGTTTCTAGTCACCTACTACAATATTATACATAAACAGAAAACATATTACATGTAGGGAAAGTAGTAGGTACTTACCTTAATATGGCTTAAAAAATTCCCTGTTGAATTGATTTCACCCTGTATGGTTTTAGAACATGTTTGACATTTAGCCGTTAATCTTTTCTCGTCAACTTGTAAAATTTTATAAAATTGTCCATCAAATAAATAGTGGTTTGAAAACAATACATCAACATCAGTCGTATTTTTCTTTTGATCAATCTTGATAATATCGGTAGTTGTAGGCGTCGTAGCTGATGTAGGATCGTCAATAATCTCGTTGTTTGGTACAACAGTGGCACTCGAACTTGATAGATTAACATTTTTCTTATTTGGATAATTCACTGAACTTGTTAGAAATCGCTTCATAATAGACAGTGTAAATAAATACTTGAAATAATAATAATTTAAAATATTTAAAACTTAAAAATTTAAAATACACACAGACAAAATGTCAACAATTGTCGTCTGTCGACTTCTAGAGTTCGAAAACTTTCTGATTCGTCCGTTGGATGACGACTGCGCTCGCTACATACTGCAGTCATATTATTATTTATATCTTTGTTTATCCGTTAATGCGATATCCACTCTAATCAATTTTGTAAATAACAACAATATTTTACTATTTATAGATTTTTTTATCCCACCTTTTGATAAGTTTGATAAATAACAAAACATAGACATATTAATATGTCTATGTAACAAAATGTGCAGAATTCTGGGTCGGTAAACTACATACAGTGATACAAAATACAAATATAACAACTATTATTAGTTCTATTTTTATTACTGATAATTGATAAATATAAAGATTTATAATATTATGGTTTCGATTTCTTAAACTACCAATAATTGTACATTTGTACCCAAACCCAATTAAAAATTCAAGACCCATTTGTTGCAGTTTGTTGACGCAGTTGACTTGCGTCGGCATAGTATAAGGAATAAGAAGTATGATCAACACGAACCGTGTTTTCGTCCTAGTTCGCGCATGTGCATCGCCTTGTGTTTTTTTGCATTCTGCATTGCATAATAATAAATGTATACGACTGACGTCACCTTGTGTTAATTGTTGGTTGCCTATATAAATTACACATTGCCCCTTAAAAAAGTATGCGCATTATTATCATTGAGCAATGAGCATACTTCTTATTCCTTATACTATGCGTGTCGGTACAATACACGTCGGAACTAGGAAAACACAATTAAATAGGCGGAATATAGCTCTTATTCTTCCTAAAAATAACTTATGAGTAATAATTTTTCCATTAATTTACTATTTACGAGTCATCAACACAAGACATTGAATAATGCAATGTAGGTATATTTGAACATAGTACCCAGGCCCCTAGCAAAAATATCAATACAAAAATGTAATACTTAATATAATAGAATATTATTATGAACATACATTTTTTTTTCGGCGATGACTCGACAATTCAAATTCAAAGTATTAGTAAATTATCAAAAAAATAAATTGACAATAAAAATGTGTACTTCATTTTTTTGTATAAAGACGAATTTATCTAGATAAATTTATCTAGATGTATGAATTTTTTATCTTAGATAATTATTTAGATAAAATGCAACTCTTTATCTAGATAATTTATCTAGATAAGTCTCAACACTGCTCCTGGTACACCATAGTCTGCTTTAAACAAAAAGCGATATCTAGCAGTGATGAAAAAATTAAACAGTATAAACTGGGATAGAAAGAAGCCAAAAATCTGTTCGTCCAAGGGAGAAAGTCGTGGATAACCGTTTTTAAATCTCCCTGGAACAGTAAAAAACTGGGGTAGTAAGCACCCACAAATCTGACCGCTCAAGGTGGAAAGTCGTGGATAACCGTTTTTAAATCTCCCTGTAATTGTAAAAACTGGGATAGAACCTACATATACTACCTACTACCATTCAATAGTTGTATTTATATATTTATTTGTATTAACATTAACATTAATAAGTAAATGTATAAGATTTATTACATTTTATTATACACTCTTTATATCTATGCTATTATTATAAATTTCTGTTAATACTAGCTTAATACTTCAAATTGTACCTACGGATAGGTATTGTATTGTATTTATTATGCTATGATATTAGGTAACTTTTATTATACACTGTTTGTATTTGTTGCGCTATGACATTATGGTTTGGCTTTTTACATTGTACGATTTAATTAGTATTTAACTGCATATTGTTATTATTATGAATATTTGTACTACTATGTCTATGTAAACTACTTTTAAACAAAATGTGTGATTCATGTCTGTATGAATAACTCTTAATACTAATCTAAATATCTGTTCATAGATTGTATTTGTTTGTTATGTTATTTACTTTAGTAGTTTTAATTGTATCGTCACTGTGAATTGCTGTTAATTCATTTGTACTCTATATCATGTATTTATTAATATATATTAGTTTGTGTATGACGTATAGTATATGATTGAGTTAATAGTAATTTAAATTTCTGTTAATATAATAGTTCAAATTGTACGGATAGGTATTGTATTGTGTTTACTATGCTATGATATTAGGGGGAACGTTTTATCGCAACCTTTAAACACAATTTTTTATTTATGTCTGTACGAATAATTTTTAATAATATCTGCTAATATCATATTATTTATACAGTTGAGATTGTTTATACCATCGAGTTTCAGAAACGCGGACATACTTGTAATCCTGGCGGAGGACGTCGACGACGTGGTTTGCGCCTTCCTGCCGGACCCGGCGACCGACAGGCGCTTATACGACTGCGTGACGTCCCACATGATACACGGGCCTTGTGGAACAGTCAACCCGCAGTGTCCGTGCATGGTGAACAACGAATGCTCCAAAGACATCCCCAAACCGTACGCAGAGGAGACTGTGTACGTTGCGGACGGTAGTTACCCCAAGTACCGCCGACCGGACGACGGCCGAGTGGTCCTTGTGAGAGGTCGTGAAGTCGGTAACGAGTGTGTGGTGCCTTACAACCCTTACCTTCTAGCCAAGTACGACGCACACATCAACGTCGAGATCTGCACGTCCATCAAGAGTGTAATGTATATTTACAAATACATTTTCAAGGGACATGACCGAGTGACATTGGAGGTTCAGGACCAAGATGAAATTGCCAAGTGAGTACACTACACTTACTTATATAATATACATAATTATTAAATTACAATTACTTAATTTCATAAATATATATGATATACGATTGTAATGGTGGATTGTAGTTGTTTTTATTCAATATGTGTATAAACATTATATTGCGTACAGTACTAAACATAAATAGTTAACTAAATTATATATTTTAAGAGTTTTTTTGTATATAAGTATATTCATATATCATATTCAGTATATCATATTATTATTATAAGTGTCAAAGAGTTTTTATATGTACTATCTATATACATAGAATTCTACAGGTAGTTGTTGCATGTTTTCATTTTTAGCAGTGTGTCCAATGTGTGTGAATTATTTTACTCACTATTTTTTAGGTATTTAGGGCAGTTGTATACATTCTCCAAGACTTTATGGCTTTTATTTATTTTTACTTTTGTATATTGTATACTTTACATTTAATGTGTTGTTTAGTTATTATTTTTATTTATTTTTATTTATAAACATTACATTGCATCCAGTAACATAAATTATATTAAATACACCAACCAACTAATATACTTAAAAGTTATAACCTGACCTACGTTTAACCGTAATCACAACATATACTGCAAACTTTAATGACACAGCAATGCTATAACACACTCTTAAGGTCACTCGTTGTTATTAACATTTCTACAACCTTACCATTCTTATATATTATCATAAAGTGACTCACAAAGTGAAATCTATACTTATATTGATTAATATTTGACATTCATATTTTAATTAAGCGTCCACTATAGGGTTAGGTTAGCTTTTTTTTGTTTTAAAAAATCAGTATCTTAGTGCTGCTTAAAAGTTTCAATTCGCTTCACTTCAAAATATAATATTATGTACATCTACAGTGAGTAATTCTGCATAATATGGTCTGTATTAAAATTATAATTAATTTACATTACATTTAATTCATTATTTATTATGTAATTATGTTATTATATAACATAATAGTTATAACCAATACTTAAATCATTTATTTATTTTTAATAATTACCATCAATAGTGTCTAAGAGTTTTTATATAGAGTTCTATAGATGGTCTACATTATTACACACTGTTACCACAGATTATATGAAAACAGATTGTGCACTTCCTATGCTGTAATGTTAAAAATGAATAAGGTGCTCTGATTGGTTGTCTCCAAAATCAGTATGACCACAAATACCAATGCTAATTTATTGTATAATCATACATACCATATTATTTAAATTTAAATTAAGCTCAGTGAACTTTTCAAATTCAACTGAATACTCATAATATTATAATTTCGTAAAAGTTACAGAAAAATAAAATATGCAAATTTTTGTCTAAAAAAAATATATTCATTTAAATTTATCACAATATCAAACAATACATTAACAATTAAAATATGTTACAATACAGGTAAATTACAAATAACTTACAATTTTTACTATAAACAATTAAAAATATTTACATCTTATAAATTATAAACATAAAAAAGTACAGAATTTTAATACAAATGGTTTTGTAATTTATTTATAAATGATTTAATATACATAATTTTCTATTTTTTTTTGTTTTTTTCCGATACTTAATTCCTATTTAAAAATTTAATAGCAGCATGAATTCTAAATCTTATAAAATAATTAATTAAATACCATTATTAAATAGTGGACATGGATGTCGAAATACAACATTAATCATACTTAACTTTAACTTAACACCTACTTCATTTTCAATAGATATTTGTGGAAACCTATTTATAAAAATGTTTTCTAACTGATCTATAAAATCATAAAATTCATGTTGTGGCATCATTAAATTGCCAAACATTGATTTTTCTGAATTTTGATATGCTTTGAAATAACAAAGTAAAAAAGACTCATCCAATTTTTTTTGTGATTTTGCATAATGAATACAAATTTCGCAACTATGTCTTTCAATACATTTTTTCATTAAAAACCCACAAACATATATAAAAGCATTTTTCTCGGGCATCGATAAATTTCTATAATCTGGGGAATCTATTGTAAGAATATTTTTTTTAAATTTAAATGGATTTTTATCTTGAAATATTATTTTTATAGTTTCATCATCAAAAGAATCAGTATTTATTTTAGATAGAATTTCATCCAAGTCTGCCATGCAATTTGCTTTGTCCGAGTGGGTAAAATAATTAAGACAAAAATTTTGTTTAAATGACCAGATGAATTGAATGGGAGTGGGATTAATATTATTTCCATTATGTTGGGTGCGAAATGTGCCAAATAAATTTTCTAACCTATCTTGATTGATGCGATTTGTATACAAAACATAACTCTCATCAGTATTATTGACTTTTAGTGACTCCCACAATTGAAATAAGCCAGAGATTGAAATTAACCAACCTCTAATAAATTTCATTTGGTTTGTTACATCAATATCTGTTTTTTTATTAAATACTTGTAAAGTTTTAAAAAAGTTTTCCATAAATTTCAAATGAGAAATTTGGGCATCGGTATTTTTAAAAGGTCTATTAAAATGTTTTAAGGCAGGTCGTTTAGATGAATTAAATATGTCAAAGAGTTTATCCATATTTTTAATGAAGTTAATTGTAGGTAATGAAGTATCAGGTAAATGACTTGATGCTAAGAAAACTAGCATTCCAGCTGCAACACTCTCACTAAACACTTGTGCTGCTAAATATACGCGCATTTTTTCAAAAGGCCCAGGAAATATATGAGAAATGTTATTTTAGGAGCAGTGCGAAGATCATTTTTACTATCTTCATTATAAAATGAAACCAAATGTTTTTTTTCAATTAATTCATTATTGTTTTTAAAATTATGTTGATAAAACATATTTCTGGTGGCTTTTAAAAGGTGTGGTGGATCAAATATATACACAATTTTTTTATTATTAACTTCAAAATATGGTCTTTCGGGACTAACTTGCAGTTTATTTGATAGGCCTATGAAATTGGAACCCATATCACTAACAAATGCTTTAACATTAATTTTAATATTTTCTAATTTCAAAATGCTGGTTAAAATTATATCCTGCAAATCAAAACCAGTACAACTGTTTGATACAAAAAAATAAGCAATCGGTTGCTTCCAATTAAAATTTATGCCTTGAATCATTAAGACAAGAACACATTTTGCTGGATCATACGTTTTGCGATTGTTTGTTTCATTAAATCCTATTATTACATCCTTACTTATATTATAAAATAAATTACTTTTTATCGACATTTCATCTGCACACAACACGCATTCTAATGATTCAGGTAAGAAATTTTGTATTTTAAATTGTAAAAAATTAAATAATAAATCATTAAGACAAGGACTTATTTCGTAATTTTTTGTTATACGTCTTAGTGTACATGGATTAGGCAGAGCAAGAGTTGAACGCAAAAACCTATATACCCTTGGCCCTAATAAATAAATTGTTAGAGCTAACTGTTTAAATTCATTGCAATGCCTATACCCAACTGCTTTTGTATTTCTACGATTCATATGTGTATTTATAATTAAAAATAAACTAGGAGGTAAAAACTGTTTGCATAAAGTTAACATTTGTTCAACAGTATTAACTTGTACTAATTGTTGAGTAATGGCATTAATTTGTTTTTTCATATCTTTAATTTCTTTGTTTTTGGACTGAATTTCATTATACAGTTTCAATTTTCTTGGAGTTTTGTTAGTGAGATAAAGTGGAGTTTGGCAAGATGAATCACTAGTAGGTACTTGTAGCTTACTAGAAATGGAAGAACAACTAGATACATCACTGACATTTGTACATAAATTATCACTGTAAGATAATGAATGTGATGGACTGGAACATGATGCCATTGCAACCTGAGTCTCAAATACTCTCATTTCCTCTTCTACTCTCAATTTCTTTTCATTTTCTTCTTCTTCCAATTTCTTTTCCTTTTCCCTCTCCAATAATATTTCAGCTATAAAAAATAGTTTTTTTTTTTTTTTATATTAAAGCAGTTCATTTGTTTGCATGGCATTTGCAGATGCATTGAAAAAATAATAATATCATTTGATAATAGTATAATAAATTTTATTTAATTAAAATTTATTATTGTATTAAATAATAATAAACAAATTACAATTTTACAATTGCACAGTTTAAAAAAGTTGCTTTACAAGAAAAAAAAAATAATTAATAATAATTAAATTAATGTAAATAAACTTAGGTTGAAAGCTGTAATTCCCTGGAAACCCTCAGGGCTCTGGGGTGCATCAATAGATCATTTTTTGAGAAGAATTTTGGTAGCTGAACTATCCATATGCATCTCTCAGCCGTATAGCCGCAGCAAAAGCAAAAGCAAAATAAAAAATAAAACCAAATCAGAATAGTTTCCATTTAGTGTTAAAAATATTAATTTTAATAAACAAAATCTTACCACTAAATATTGTTGGCACAGCATTCATTGTAAGACGGTTCCTACTACTTGGATTTAAAAACATATTGTCTTCAAAATGAACACTGCAGACTCTGTAATTTTTGTATAAAATAGCAGGATCTTTTTTTAGCAAATATACAGCATCACATTTTTCCATCCATTGTTTACACCTATGATAAATTAGTAACACAACAAATTATAATGCATACACATGAAAATTATAAAACAAACCTAATCACTCACCTCAATGGGTCGCTAGGAAATCTAAAGTAACTAATGTTTTTCGTTAGTGCCATTTTATTGTTGCAAAATTTGACTGCACAAATTGTCATTTTAAATAGATATTTTTTACGAAATAAAATATTACCGCAATAAAAAAATTCGAAAAACAAATAGAACACCAAAGGCCAAACACGTGAAAACCAAAAGTCAGGGTTCATAACAAAATGTTTGTTTTGGTCGGATACTCGGGTATCACGATCAGGTGAGCCAGCAGTATCATGATAAGTTTCAAATATTTTTAGTCCGTTGAAATGATCACATTGATTTTGGAGACCACCTTATCAGGTCATTTTTTTTTTACATCTAAGTGCACAATCTGTTTTCATATAATCTGTGTAATCATCAATTCATATAATCTACTTAGTATTGATAGATTTTTATTACATTATTAAAATGTTAACTATTCCTGCGTTATTTAAGTATATAATTTGTTGCATGTTTTCATTTTTGGCAGTGATGTGTCCAGTGTGTGTGAATATTTTACTCACTATTTTCTAGGTTTTTAGGGTAGTTGTATACATTCACCCAGACCTTATGGCTTTTATTTATTTTTACTTTTGTTTAAAATCATAATATCGTATACTTTAGTACTTTACATTGAATGTGTTATTTAGGTATTGTTTTTATTATTATTATAAACATTTATAAACATTACATTGTATTAATAAATTATATTAAATATACTAACTAATATACTTAAAAGATATAACCTGACCTGCGTTTAACCGTGATCACATAATATACTGTTTCAAATTGCAAACTTTAATGCCACACCAATGTTAAAAGTGTTAAAACACACTCTTATGGATTTTTATTTTCGTCGTTGTTTACAGTAGACATTAATTGACATTACTACAGCTTTACCATTCTTATATACTATATATATATTATCATAGAGTGACATTTTGTGGTATTCATTAGGCGTCCACTATGATTACATTTAGCTACACAAGCTGTTTTTGTTTTATGTCACTACTACTATAATGGTTGAAATAAAGAATTGTAAGTGTTCGGACGGTTTTCAAGAATGCTCAAACGTTTCAATGCGCTTCACCTCAAAATTAAATAAAATTTTAAACACTGTAATATATATTATATAAATACAACTAATTTACTAATTAATAATAATAATTTGTTAGTCATCATATCAATATTATTGTCGTATACGTTTTCAGCTACGTCAACTCGAGGTACGTCAGCCCGCCAGAAGCCATCTGGCGGTTATTTTCATACAAATTGCACGAAAAAAGTCACACGGTGGTCAGACTTCCTGTTCACCTGGAAGGTCGTCAGAACGTGTACTTTGCGCCGGGACAGGCAGAAGAACAGGTACAGAACCAAGCTCTGCGTCTTACAAAACTCACGCAGTTTTTC
This sequence comes from Nasonovia ribisnigri, assembly GCA_027563435.1. NCBI lineage: Eukaryota > Metazoa > Arthropoda > Insecta > Hemiptera > Aphididae > Nasonovia > Nasonovia ribisnigri. The sequence continues at coordinate 18,347 of JANEHU010000125.1, forward strand.
GCGCTCAACGCAACGGACGTGGCAGCCCTCAGAATGTGGTCCGCGCGGCAGAGGCAGATGGCAAACGTTACGTTGGCGCGGATGTACGTAGTGAACCCACTGGACCGGGACCGTTTCCACTTGAGATTGCTACTTCTGAACCGAAGAGGCCCGCAGTCCTTTCAAGACATAAAGACCGTGGACGGGGTCGTTCACGAGACATTCACTGCGGCTGCCATTGCACTCGGACTGTTAGAAGACGACCAAGCGTGGCGGGATTGCTTGACGGAATCGGCGACGTTGGACGCGCCGCGGCAACTCCGGTATCTGTTCGTCACTATACTGGTGTTCTGCGATTCCTCAAACCCGCTGGCGCTGTACGAGGCGAACGAAGCGAACCTGATGGAAGACTTCAATCGGCGTCTGCAAGACGTGGACCGCGCGAGGGCCGCGTGTCTGGCCGCCGTCGAGGATCTACTTCGCGTTCACGGAAAATCGCCGGGCGACTACGGTTTGCCCCTCGCCGACCCCCGTCTACTGGAACCGCTGGAGGACGACGTGCTGTTCCAAGCGATAGACGCGGTAGCGCGGTGGGCCCCGCAAGTGGACTCCTTGAACGCCGAACAGCGAGCGGTGTACGACCGCGTGTTGGCGGCCGTCGACGACCGGCGCGAGGTGTCGAAGACCTTCTTCGTCGACGGACCCGGAGGTACCGGTAAGACAACCCTGTACGGATGCCTGATATGGTCGCTCCGACACCGACAACCCACGCGCGAGGTGTTGTGCGTGGCGTTCACCGGCATCGCGGCGTCGCTCATGGACGGCGGCAAGACGGTGCACTCGACGTTCGGACTGCCGTTCGGCACGCTGACCGAAGACTCGACGTCCACCGTCAGCATGCAGTGCGAGCGAGCGCAGAAGATACGCGACGCCGCGCTCATCGTCTGGGACGAAGCTCCCATGTCGCCGGGACTCCAACTGACGGTGGTGGACCGCCTGCTCAGGGACGTCATGGTATCGGAATTACCGTTCGGCGGTAAGACCGCGCTGTTCGCCGGCGACTTCAGGCAGATATTGCCCGTGGTCCGGAGGGGGACGAGAGCTGACATCGTCATGTCGTCAATCAAGCACAACGGTCTTTGGCGCGTCATGGAGCGCTTCAATCTGGTGCAGAACATGCGCGCGGACAACGACGCGGACTTTGCGACTTGGCTGCTTCAACTCGGCAACGGCCTGCTGCCTGCGGTCGACGGCGTTCCGAACACCGTGGAAATACCGCGGGAAATGGTGTGCGACGTCGCCGATTTGGTCGATTTCGTGTATCCGCGGCAAATGTCGTTGGCCGACGTCCACGAGTACGCTCGGAGAATCGTCCTGTGTCCCACCAACGAGGACTGCAGAGGTGTCAACAGGGACGTGCTGGAGCGCGTCGACGGTGCTCAGAGGAGCTACACCGCCGTGGACACCATGGTGGCGGACGATCCTGACGAAGTGGCCAATTTCCCCACGGAGTTTCTCAACAGTTTGGAACCGGGCGGCCTGTCGCCGTACCGGCTGACTTTGAAGGTGGGATGCATCGTGATGTTGCTCAAAAATCTCGATCCGAAGAGACGGCTATGCAACGGTACGAGGTTTGTGGTCACCGAACTGCGGCACCACCATTTCAAGGCGAGAGTGTTGGGCTGCGATGCACGAGATGAAGACATCGTCCTGCCCAATATACCGCTCACGTCCAGCGGTGAGGACGACCTGCCCATCTCGCTGCGGCGCCTTCAGTTCCCGGTAAGGCTGTCGTTCGCCATGACCATCAACAAGTCGCAGGGTCAGACGTTCGACAGGGTAGGTTTGCTACTGCCGTCGCCCGTGTTCACGCACGGGCAACTGTACGTAGCGTTTTCCAGGGTGAGAGACGCACAATCCGTGAGGGTCGGCATGTACGGCGATGACCACGGGCGATTTGTCACCAAGAACATCGTGTACACGGAGGTTCTAGACTGATGCGTCGGGAAGTGCACCTTTGCTGATATATGGTACACTGTTGTTGTTCGTACAGGCACTGTGTGCTGGCCTTGCCTTCGGGCTAAACCGAAAGCATAGATATGCTGAACTCTTAGTGCATTATGCGTCTAACGCAACGCGCTAACTCATAGTTCCGACACGGTTGACATATATTTTTCAAACATGATATATTACACTGTTGTTGTTCGTACAGGCACTGTGTGCTGGCCTTGCCTTCGGGCTAAACTGAAAGCATTAACAGGTTGACTGCCACGACTATTTTTACATACTTGGTAAAATGTTCATGTGACACATATATGGGTCACACTTGATTTGCAGTTTTTTTTCCGTGACCCTTATGTGTGTCACACAATACATTTCGTATTTTTATCGTGTCTCACCGGTGGGTCATGTTTTCAGTATTTTTATTATCAATTCTTTATCAGCAAAATTTTATAAATATTTCACCACTGATAGCGCATGGAGATAATAATTTTCTTCAACATCACAAAATTAATTTATATTGCTCACTTATAATCTCCTTGTAAATAAATGTATTTAATATCACTGATAAAATATGTCATATGATTATTTAACACTAAGATATAGATAAGAATGTGTTATTTAAGCGTGACCCGTATTAGTGTCTCACCATATCATATAGATAAAATAAGTCAAAATGTTAAATAACAACGGTTATTATTATTAATTATTTTTATTTTGTTATACTATTATATTTTTAATATTTTTATTATATATTAATATTCATAAATATGAATCCCAATGATATTTTTGATGCCCTCAATGAGAGTTATGACGAGTCATTATTTTCAATGGACGATACTGACTCTGATCCAAATTTTAATCCTGTAGGAATCAGTGATTCAGAAAGTGATTCAGATATAGATCCAGAAGGCATTTCAGAGGTATAATTTTATTTTTAAGAAGATGAATTATTTTGTTATCTATGATACTTAAATTTGTATTTAGGGTGACTTAAATGTTGGTATACCAACCCAAACATCAACAAATATTCTACCAGATTTAAAAAATTTGACATGGGGCCCAGCAGATAATGATTTACATGATTTTACATTTAATCCTGATGGATTAGATATTGGAATTAATGATGATATTTTATGTACACTTAACAACGGAACACCTATTGATTTTTATTATTTATTTATTGATGATGAAGTTATATCATTAATTGTCACTGAAACAAACAGGTATGCAAATAAAAAGTTAGCTTCACCAAATATAAAAAGACATTCTAGATTACAAAAATGGATTGACACCAACGAATCAGAAATAAAAAATTTCCTTGGAATCATAATGTATATGGGTACAGTAAACATGCCAACTATTGCTAGTTATTGGACATCGTCTCATTTGCTAACTTCTCACTTAAGCCATATTATGAGTCGCAACCGATTTGAACTACTAATATCTCACATACATTTTCAAAATAATGATGTCGCTAACCTAAATAACAGACTTTATAAGATTCAAAATATTTTAGATTTGTTAAATCAAAAATTTAAACAATGGGTTATTCCATCACATGATATGTGTATTGATGAATCAATGATAGCCTTTCAAGGTCGCCTAGTTTTTAAACAATATATTCAAACAAAACGACATAGGTATGGAGTTAAAGTTTTTAAACTGTGTGTTAGTCCATGCTACACACTCAAGTTCAAGATTTATTCTGGTAAAGAATCTGTGGTTGACAAAAATGATAGTGTTTCTTCCAGAATTGTTATGAACCTTGTAGATGAGTATTTAGATTTTGGGCGCACACTTTATGTAGACAATTGGTATACTAGTGTTTCCTTAGCACATCAACTTCTTGAACGAAAAACACATTTAGTTGGAACACTCCGTTCAAATAGAAAGTATAATCCTGACTATGTTATCAAAAAAAAATTAAAAAAGGGTCAAGTAATAGCTCAAAAAAGTTCATCTAAAGTTATGGTATTAAAATTTAAAGATAAAAGAGATTTACACATGTTAAGCACAAAACATACAGATAATATGGTTATGGTTCCAAGAAGAGAAAATAAATCAAAGCCAGAAGTAGTATTAGATTATAACAGAGGTAAGTCTTTTATTGATCTTTCTGATCAAATGGCTTCATATGGCTCACCTCTTAGAAAATCATTAAAATGGTATCGTAAAGTGGTATTTGAACTTCTTTTGAATACATCAGTTATAAATGCTTTATGTTTGTTTAAAAAAACAACTGCAACACGCATTAAGATAACTGATTTTAGATCAAATTTGATAAAATATCTGACATTCAAACCCAATATGAATCAAGAACTATCAAACAAACATGTACTCACAACAGCCAAAAGAAACAGATGTGTTCAATGTTACTTGAATATTGCTCAAGAAAAAGGAAGAAAATATTCTCAAAGTCATTGCAAAAAAGTCACAACAAAATGTTTTATTTGCAACAAACAATTATGTGTTCCTTGCTTTTTTGTATTACACAAAACATAGACTGATTATTATTACCTACCTAAACTGTTAAATTATTATATTATTATTATGTTTTAATGTTTTTTTTATAAAACAAGACTATTTACTAAACTAACAGTTAATATTATTTTATTTTATTTTTTATTGTTATTATTATGTTAAGTTGATTTTTTATGAAACAAGACTGTTTACAATAACAAAGAATTAATATTGTTTTATTTTATTTTATTTTATACTGTTATTATAATGTTATGTTGCTTTTATTATGAAACAAGACTTAACAAAGAGTTAATATTATTTGTTTAAATTTTAAATTGATTTTTATATTGTTATTACACTATGTTACTTATATTATGAAACAAGTTATCAATTACTATACAAATAAAGTGAATTTGTAAAATGTGTTTTGGTTTTATTTTATTATATTACCTACTTTTTTCATTGAGGGATCATTAAAGTCTTGCCAAAAAGTTTGTGTGACACACCCGTGGGTCACACCAAAAAATGGTTAAATTCTATATTAGAACACCATAAACTATATAATACCTATTTTACAAAAAATTATCAAAAAATTATTTGACAAGTTATGACAAAAACAGAATTAACAAAATCATTAATTATCTCAAAAACATTTTGACAAACATCATGTGACCCACATAAGGGTCTCGTGGCAGTCAACCTGTTAATATGCTGAACTCTTAGTGCATTGTGCGTCTAACGCAACGCGCTAACTCATAGTTCCGACACGGTTGGCATAAATATATATTACACTGTTGTTGTTCGTGGAGGTGCTATGTGGAGACCTTGCTTTTAGGCTAAACGGAGAGAAATATTGACAACCTCCTCGTGGTTCTCTCTGGATGCGAATTCACTATAATGTGAATTCGTAACTAATGTCAAAAAAATATATTTTTATTGTATTAACTGTTGAGATTTTACTTATAATTGACACTGTGCAAGAGAATTGGTTTTCGTTCAACACCATTTAATAGTTGTATTTATAAGTTAATTTATAAGTAAATTTATAAGATTAATTACATTTTATTATACACTCTTGATATCTATGCGGATATGGTGTTTTTTAATGTAGACTGTATCATTTAAATTTTATTAAAATACAATAATTGTAATGCTCACTATTATAGTATTTCCGTTTTGTCTATTTTATTTATTAGTAAGACGTATTTCTTTATTATTTGTCATACCTAAGAATACCTAAGTCAATTTCACTATGTAATCACTATTCACTAATAGTCATAACATTTTGTATACCCTACAGTCAACTGTTTTTAATTAATTTACACTGTGTGTAGATTGCTTGAGATTTAACTTAAGATTGAATAAGACACTAATAGTATCATTATTGTAAACTTTATTTATTACTTTATAAACTTTATTATTAAAATAGCTGTATTCGTTTTCTCTAAAAATATTATTAACATTAACAAAACATTTTGTACACTCTTTATCACTGTGAACTGCTATTCATTTATTATTGAGATTTATTTGTATTAACATTAATAAGTAAATTTATAAGATTTATTACACTAAGATATACACTCTTTATATCTATGCGAATATGCTGTTTTTTTAATGTAGAGTGTATCATTAATTGTACGGATAGGTACCTATTTGTAACGTTTTATTGTAACTTTTATTTTAACACTATATTATACTGTTTGTATTACGGTTTGACTTTTTACATTTTATGATTTAATTAGTATTTTACTGCATATTGTTACCTACCTATTATTATGTATATTTTTACCACTATGTCTATGTGAATTACTTTCAATACTAATCTAAATATCTGTTAATAGATTGTATTTGTTTACTTTAGTATTGTCACTGTAAATTCCTGTTAATTTATTTGTACTTTGTATTACGTTTGTATTACAACCTACTTATTATACTGGGTAGTAGATTTGAATCCGTATGGATAACCCTTAAACACAATTCAATGTTACTGTACCTGTTCGTTACATTTTATTTATCACTGTCCATTTGATTTTACTTTGTAACGTTCAGTGAAAAATAACAAAATATATTACAAGGTGGATTACTTTTTTTATAAAACGTCGTTTGCATCTCACTGCCTATTAAAATTACCATTAGGTATGCCATAAAATTTTGTTTGGTAACATGACCATGTCTCTGTGTGAATATTTGTTTGAATATTTTTGATTTGTATTGTTACAATGCTAATATAACTGTATTTGACCTATCGTCTCTGTGAGTTTATGTTTATTTATTATTTATACTTTCTAAACTCTAAAGAATAAAATAAAATATCGCAAAACAACTCATGACTTATCTTATTGTTAACCTAACCTCCCTAAGCACCATTATTAGATAATATTATGTTTGGTATACACATCACCATTCCTATGTGAATAACTCAAACACACTTGTTAACAACCTAAATTGTAATATGTGTTTTGTATATAGCATCCCTGATATAATATATATATACATAGTACATACTATATAGTATAATATATACTATGTCTATGTCTATATTTATTATTACTATGGTTATACTTTGTAACATTTAGTTAGCATACAATATTGTATGACACTTCTGTAAAAAACCTAGGTATGTTGTTTATTAATAAGTCAATTTCACTATGTACCTAATCACTAATAATCATAACAACTGTTTTTAATTAATGTACACTGTGTTAATGCTTGAGATTTAACTTAAGATTAAATAAGACCATATCGTTATTGTTAACTTTATTAAATTTGTAACAACATGTGTTGGGTGTACGGGTGTCGGGGTTTTGCCCCGTCCGGCAGCCCTGCGTCTCTGGGCTTAGTCGGGTCAGGTCGTGTTTCCGGGACACTGCGGTGAGCGACTTGTCCTGCAGCTGATGGCAGGTCTGTCTGTGAGTCCATTCTTCGGTAGACGAGGCCGGTCTTCGTAGTATGTCCGACCTTTTGACTGAAAGGAAGAGTTGGGTCTCAGTGGGGCCGGGTAGCTGGCGGCTCCGCGGATGGGTGATACTCCCTCTACGTCGGTTAGAAAACCGGCGGCGCGGAGTTGCGGCTGCCGGCGGCTTGTCCGTCTGCACCCGTTGTACGTCCTTGGATGATCACGGCGGGTGTAGGGTCTCTCTGTTATTCCACTCGAAAGGGTGGCGGCCTAGATTAATTTCTGCGCCTCTCGGACGAGCGTCTGGGGTTAAGGCCGACCGAATGCCCGCTTTGCCAAGTAAAATCCGGGAGACCTTTTTCGGGTCGCACATCCAACCGAAGATGTATTTTTCGGTACTACGGGCGTGGGAGGGGCCCCGTCGGTAACGATGCCTCCCACCGCGAGTGGTCGGAACTGGCTCGCTGGTCTCCGGCTGTTCGTTGTCGGTAAGGAGTTTCGTAGTGGCGGTTAATTACTGGATAATTTACTTATTATATTACAATAATAATTATATTAAAATAAAAACAATTAGAAGGTATAATACTATGATACGTATAATATGCATATTACAATTTATTAACATTTTACATAATAATATTACTAAGATACGTCTAGTATGATTTTGTTTTTATTTTCATGTATTCCGATATATGTGTAGGTTCGAAAATGTCAGATTGTAATAGTCTTTTTCCATACCGTGGTTCAACCAATTCTGGCAGAAGACATTCTTTATAAATTCTGTGAAATAGGTATATTATTACAATTTATTTATTTATTTATTATAATTTATAACTATTACAATTTACACATTTTCAATCTTATGTAATAGCTAATAGGTATTTCAATGCAACAAACTTTAAATTGTATTATTTTAATTTTTGTAAACATACGTCTCTAACTGAATATCCATTTTAGAATACCAAAATCTTTCGTTGTAATCGATTACGTCATATTCAATCCATTTTTCGGAGTATACAACAAAATAACATACATTCCTTTTTGTTATTTTTAATTGTCCCTGTACTTGATAATAGTATGAACTAGTTTTTTTTAATTTCATTTTCCCGTCTACAATAGTTACATAAGGTATCTGTAAATTATCAAAACAATCATATTACTAAAATATTTATGAAATTAATTAATATTATGTATACCTTTTTATTGTTGACCGCTGTTTGTAATTCATTCGTATCTTTGATCGAAAAAGGACATTTAATTTCCAAAACAGCTGTATCGCCAATTAAACCATCTGAGTATATAAAATATATAGGTATTTAAATATTAGTTGTATATTATATCACATTATTATCGTAAAACTTTGATTTCTTAATACATCGTACTTACCAGGGCTAGCGGCTAAGTATGGTTTATCTGCGTCAATAAACAAACCACAATCCATGACTTTAAGATTTGTTAATTTTTCAAATTTTTCTTTTGCGATGACTTCAGTAATTTTTCCATATTCCAACGCTCGGGTTGTAAAATTACCATATAATATGTCATATACGGTTCTATTACAGGATGTAGTTGGACGCATCTTACAAACTTTACCAAAGTTTGACGCAGTTAGTCTGTTTCTCCGTTCAATAAACCACTTTTGGTTGTTAGAATGATTTCGCGTTTCCAACTCGATTTGTTCTCTGACCGTTATGGGTAAGGTAATTGTTTGAATGAATTCAATTTTTTTATTTTTCAACTCGTCAGTAGGTAATAAATTATCTAAAGGTTGAGCTAGTCCATAATTTTCATCTGGACCATTGGACATATTTTTTTTTTGTACATTCCAGATGCTCGAAATAGAGCTCGGCGTGTTTTTAAATTTTGTCTTTTATCTGCAGTATACTTTAAATATTTTTTAGCAACGATTCCTACAATAAAATTAAAAATATTTATTTATTTATTTTTATTATAATTTACAATATGAATTAATTTGAAAATATAATAGAGTACCTGGACTTTTGTTAGTGATATTTTTGTGGATTTCTCTTATCAAATTACCATTTGGATTAAAAGCTACCACAGCTGCATAAACTCGGGTAGTATATGATTGTTCTTGAGAAAAGTTAATTCTCTTTCCCGCGATGTGTTTGTTGATTAGGCTGTTGAATTGCTCGCAGATATTATTATCCACGTCAAGTAACAAGCTTTTAGAATTAGGTACACGACGAAGAGCAGTGGACATTTCAGTCATTAAACCGCATTTTATGACTTCTGATACAATATTTTGCTCTCCAATTTTTTTCCCCGTGCAAAAATATTTGTCACACTTGGAGTGTTGACCAAAAATGTGATATTGGCTATTTAAAATATCATTACGTAATCCTAAAAAAAATGTATTTAAGTTTAATTTTAAATTTAAAATTTGTAAAAATTTGGAAACTAATAATGTTTACTTTCAATTTTGTTATAATGTGATTCATCAATTTGATTTCTATACTTTATTGCTTTTGTTATAGCTGTTTGAAATCTTAGTACATTCTTTGGTATAAATTTTCGTATAAAACCCGGGTACTCAGTTTTCCTTGTTAAATGCATTATTTTTTGTCCATAATTACGAAGTATGATTTCTACATTCAATTTTCTCAATTAAAAATGTAGGTCCATACGGCATAACTTCATTTAATCTTTTACAAACACTACTATCTCCGTCTCCTGAAGAAAAAACAAATAAACATCATGATATAATAATATGTGATTTTATGATTCATTATAGCAGTATATTGTATAAATATGTTGGTACATTTTATTTACCAATTAACTGTTTAAATTTTAAACCATGCATTTTAATGCTGCATAAAAATCCTCCTGACCTGCTATAGCATCGGCTTCTATGTTGGTAGCACCATTCTTCCAATTTAAAAAGCACTTGTGGGTCATGGGAGATTTACCGATGGTTTTCGCTCTTTCGCAAATCACACAGTACCGATTTCTTATTCCAATAAATAATAATTTTTCCGTCCGAAATCCAATTATAGTGGCCTGTAGAGAAGTACCAAATTATAAGACTAATGTCCAATGTTGGAAATAAATAACTAAAAATGTATCTAAATTCTAAATAAAGATAAAAATCAATGTACTAAATTTTATATAGATAAATATAAAAAGGTGGGCAAGTGGATGTCGCTCTGCTGTAAATTGAAAACAAATTGTGCCTAATATGTATATTTAATATTTTTCATCTGCCTTTGAAACAATATATTAGCAGCTTTCTATTCAATTTTCATGCTTTTTTACCCAATAAATACAATTTTATGGACATTTATAGAAAAAAAAATGTAAAAAGTTGTAATCTTAATATGTCCGTAAACAGTTCAAAACAAATCAAAATATTTTGAAAATTATATCGTGTATAGTAAATGCTAATACAAACAACCAGTGAAAATGTCGTGTACCTACGGTATTTTTTTTTAGAGTTACACCAAAAACCGACATCGATTTTTCTCGAAAACCGATTTTGCGTAAAAATTCCCGTTTTTCCTTAATTTTTCACTGAGCTTTTGAAAACTATTGGGAATTTTAAATTTTGACCTCTCAAAAGTACCAACTAGATTCACTTTCCCGTCGAACAAGATGAAAATCAAATCATTATTTCGACTACTTTGTACCGTATACAATGGTTTATCACTCAATACAAATAATTTAGCACATCCATCACAGTGCTAGGAGCCAGTGACTCTGAACAATAGTAATAGTCGATAGGAGCCAGTGACCCGAAACAACAGTATTAATGTATAACTAACATAGGGGGTACGTCCGAAGGACATGGCATGTAAAACACGATATATGCAAATACCAAGAAGACAAGAACTATTCTATTTAGACAGCCGAAATATAATAATATATATATATATATATATATATATATATTATTATGTGTATAAGAATATATGCGCAAATATCTAATCGGCGAGTACCGGATTACAAGGACAACACTGACAGGAAAGAGTAGGCGTAAGCATTCTGAGAATAGACAAGCATCCGGCACGTGCGAGAACCCGGATGCGCGCTATCAGTGGCTGGGGGGAGACCAACGGGATATATAAGGGACCCCGAAACAGCCTGTATTTTAGACGTGATCTGACCAAGCTACTCTGAGCACCTTCTCGTCACTCTACTCTACGATTAAACTGGACTTAGAAATATTTCCATTAATCATAAATTGTACTTAGAATATTTTTTGTTACATTTAATATTTTACGAATAAACGTTCAGTGTTTGAATAAATAAATTACATTCAGTAGAAATACAATCTGTCTACGATTATTTTACAATTGAGTCAAGTCTTTGACCATTTCATCTGGTAACCTCGCGAGTTGGCTACTATATTGTGGCACAGCCGAGTTCAAGTACAAGGAACTGGCTGGGGCTTACTACAATATATTATATAGTAGAAATAATAAACGTAAACCTCCAAAACAACTTTTTAAACACGCCCATTTAATGAATTTTGAATATCTTTAAAATTCACTATTGGACAGTCCTAAGCCTGGTAAAGTGTGAAGGAAAAGTTGCTAAGGAATTTGAAAAAAAAAATATGTACAAAACAGTTTAATGAACTTTTTTCACATTTGGCAGGATTTTGTCCGGGCGGGATTTTTTCCGAGCGGGATCCTGTCCGGCGGGATTTCGTCAGGCGGGATTTCGTCCGGCGGGATTTTGGTTGCGGGATTTTGTCCTAGATTCAGTGAACAGTACCTAAGCGTAAGATAGTGCGCAAAGGGGAGGTTTGGTCATTCAATAGGTACGCAATAACGTGGTGAGCAATCAGGCACATAGGTATTAAATATTTATAGAATAGTTGGAAAAGCACGAGGAGCAGATTTCAACATCGACCAAAGTCTAAATATCAGTAAACGGGAGTTGAGGCAACACAGGTGATAAAATGTTGGCTACGAGTCAACAAAATACAGCAGGTGACGGCAAAGGGAATGTGGGAATACCGCTCAAAATGATTTGGCACAATGGAAGGTAAGACGAGGACAAATTAAGAGCCAATTAACAAAATTTCAAACATTTCTGTGCGAAGATAAGAGTAATGACAAAACACAATTAAGATTATGAAAGGAAAAAATAGAAAGGTTATGGGAAGAATTTGATAACGTACAAAGTCAGATTGAAACGAAAGACGCGAGTGAAGAGCAATTGGCAAATATAGAGATACGTTTACTGAGATGTACTTTGACCTTGTGTCAAAAGCTGAAGATAGATTAATAGCCAAATGCAATACAACTAATGAGTTAGAAGAAAATGTCACGACAGGTAGTTCAAGCAAGATAACGCACAGATCAAATTATATAAAATTAAAGCCGTTAGAAATTCCGATATTCAACGGGGCCTTTGAGGATTGGTCGGCATTGAAGGATATATTTAAGTCTTTGGTGCATGAAAATGAGGAATTGACCAAAGTGGAAAAATTTCATCATTTAAAAATGTCATTGTCAGATGAAGCACTAAAAATTATAAAAAATTTAGAAACGTCAGAAATAAATTACGCTGCCGCATGGAAAATCATAACCGATAGATATGACAATAAGCGATTGTTAATTCAATCACACGCAAAAACTATTTACGAATTACCATACATAAGTGATGAATCAGCAGAGAAGTTGAGGCATTTTACGAACACATTAAATCAACATAGGCAGGCCCTACAAGCATTAGATCACGATCCAGATCAATGGGGCGCATTATTATTACACGTCATAACATCAAAACTCGATGCGAATACTGTATGTCAAAGGGAGACATTAAATGCAAAAAAGGAATTACCAACTATAAAGGAAATTATAAATTATTTACACGACCGATGTCAAGTTCTGGAAGCAGTAGAAAGTTCAAAGGGCAAAAGTGAAAAAATAAAAACATTTCCGCGAAAAGTGCACAGTTACGCGTCAGGAAGCAGGACATCCATGAATATGAAATGTTATATGTGTCAGGAACCACATCCTATTTATAAATGTCCGGAATTATTAAAA
>JANEHU010000126.1:0-85295 GCA_027563435.1 Nasonovia ribisnigri
ATTTCATAGGGACCTTTAAACTTGGGTATGTGTTTTTTATTAACCCCCGGTGTTGTGTCAATATTCTTTACCATAACATAATCTCCTTCAATATATTTCTTTGCAACACAACGCTTATTGTCTACATACTTTTTATTTTTTATTTGGGCATCTCTATTAATATTATAAGCAATTTGTCTCATTTTATTAAAATCTCTATCACTACCTCCATTTACAAAATTCTCAGTTTCCAGTACCTTACGCAGATAATCGTTAGTTTCTCCATGCTGATTAATTCCAAACAATAACATACTTGGAGTGTTCTTAATTGATCTATTGTAAGTATTATTTATGGCAAGTTGGACTTGTTGCAGAGACTCATTCCAGTTCTTACCTTTTTCATGCATCAATTTAGAGATCATGTCCTTAATAGTTCTATTGTATCTTTCAACTTGGCCATTAGCTTGAGGAGAACCCACAGCTATTAATACATGTTGAATACAATGTGTTACACAAAAGTTTTTGAAATATTCAGATGTAAAGCTTGTTCCTCGATCAGAGATTATTCTAATTGGCTTACTATAATAAGAAAAATATTCTATGAGCTTAGTACATGTTTCTATAGATTTAACTGATCTGACTGGGTACAAAGTAAGAAATTTACTGAAAGCATCAACAATTATAAATATGTGGCGATAATTTCCTTTGGTAGGGTTTAGAGGACCATAATGGTCTATATGTATTGTGTGGAATGGTACATTATTCTTATCCACCAATTTCAATAGACCTTCAGACTTTCCAGTTTTAGATGAAAATACTATACATTTTAGACAGTTATCAATATAAAGTTTGACGAGTTCAGACATATTTGGAAACCAATAGACTTGTTTAATAAATTCAATTGTACGATTTGTGCCAATATGCCCCATATCATCATGGCACGCCCTAATCACATGGTTACACATTTCGGCTGGTACATAAAATAATAAACGACCTTTAGATTTTTTGTAAACCAGTCCATTACGAAGTTCAAATTGTTTATGTTCAGAGTTTTCTAGTAATTTAATAATATCCTTAATCTTATGATCACTACTTTGTTTAATAGAAAGTGTCTGATTAAAAGTACAGCCTTCAAGAATTAATAAGTGGTTTCTACTAAGAGCATCAACATGTTGCATTTGTGTTCCGGACCTATGCTCGATTTGATAATCATATTCCTGTAAGATCAATGCCCACCTAGCTATCCTTGGGTTAATGTCTTTCTTAGCAAGGGTCATGGCTACACTATTACAATCAGTAACAATTTTAAATTTGATTCCTTGTAGATAGACACGAAATCTTTTAATAGAATTAATTATTGCTAACATTTCCAATTCGTAACTATGGTAACGGGATTCAACTTCAGTAGTACGGTGACTATAAAAAAAAATGGGATGAAATTTACCATCACACTGTTTTTGCAATAATATAGAACCGAAACCATGGCTAGACGCATCACAATGTAGTTCTGTTTCAGCAATAGGATTATAAAGACAAAGTAATGGATGTTCACTTAGTTTTGATTTAATTGCTTCAAATGCATTTATTTGATCTTCTCCAAAATGAAAACGAATGTTGTCTTTCAATAACTGATATAATGGCTTGGCCACTAATGCAAAATTAGGAATGAAACGCCTAAAATATGAAGCTAATCCAATAAAGCTTTTGAGTGATTTAATACAATTTGGCACAGGATAGTCTTTCACAACTGCTATATTCTTTGGGTTAGGTCGAATACCTGAAGCATCAACAAGATAGCCTAAATAAATAATTTTGGTTTTAAGAAATTTACATTTATCCAATCTCAACTGTAATTTAAAACTATTCATTAATTTAAACACATGGGTTAAAGTTTCTAATTGGTCTTCTAATGTTTTAGTTGCAATTACAATATCATCAAAGTATACAATGACTTTACCTGCACGGATAAGTTCACTAAAAATATTATTTACATATCTTTGGAATTTTCCTGGCCCATTACACAGTCCAAATGGCATTTTACAGTATTCAAACTGACCCAATGGACAAGTAAAAGAAGTGTATTTTCTTGATGATTCCGCCACTTCAATGTGATGAAATCCATCCTTAAGGTCAATACTAGAAAAATATCTATTTCCCCTTAATGAATCAAGGTGGTCATCAATTAAAGGAATTGGGTATCTATCCTTACAAGTGCGTTTATTTAATTCCCTATAGTCAATGCACAATCTCAATTCACCTGTCTTCTTTTTCACTAGCACAATTGCGCTACTGTACTCAGAGTTGCTTGGTCTAATAATTTTATTCTCCAACAATTGATCTATAATTTTTTGTAATTCATTTTTTTCAAAATATGACAAACGCCTGGGTTGAAAATAAAAAACATCATTATTTTTTAATTTTATTTCTAAAGGGTCACTAACTGTTGACTTAAGTTCTGTTTGATTATCACTGTTCAAATAAAAATTATTATATATATCATACAAATCAGTCTTAATATTTTCAGGTACAGACAAATCTAAATTAAGGTCAATGTTATTAGATTTCATATCTAAGGCACTTAAATTTAATATCTCATCAAATGGTATTCTATCACTATGTTTCAATTCAATTTCAAATTTACCATTGTTATTTCCAAATATAACTCTAGGATGAGATAGGAAATTCCTACCTAACAGACAGTCACATCTAATTGTATTATCGGGTACAACATTTAATTTAATATTTATTGGGTCACCAATATTAGGTTGATTGATATCTGCATAAATTTGATTTAATACTACTAATTCAGATCCATTTATGCCAACAATACCAGTACTGACCGGATCTACAGAAATCTTAGAATCTAAAGGAAACAATTTTTCTTTTATCAGACTAATGGGACTACCTGTATCTACCACAGCTAAAATATTAGATATGCAACTACCAGCTATTATAATATCAATACAAATTACATACGCAGGTGTTACCGAATCTGATGGTTGTAGTACCATAGTAGAGTTACTTGGTCCGAATTGATGCTGAGAATTTGATTGAGTTGAGTTGAGCTGCGATTGATTTTGTGGACAGGAAGTTATCTTATGTTCAGATGATCCACATTTGAAACAGGAGCCTTGTAAACGTTTTGGTTGAGTACATGAAGGTGATATATGGTCCAACGACCCACAATTATAGCACCTGCTCTTGGTTTTGTTCGACAATGGTTTGGCATTAGAAGTTTTAGCAATAGGTTGCTTTAATAATGACTGTGGTGAAGATTGAGTTATCACTTCTGGTTTAGACAATGTAGAATAGGACACAGGACGCTCATTATTCTTAAACCGTGCTTGTCGAGAATCATTAATTTTAGTAAACATTACAATATCAGTTAATAGTTGATTTTCATCTGAATGACTGCGACTTAACAAGTACATACATAAGTCACGTGAAAAAAACCCTTCAACTATTTGTTGTTTAGATTCAAAAAATGACAAACTAAGTTCTCGACACATTCGAGCTTTGTCGTGAAAGTATTCAATTGTTGACTCACCTTTTTTCTGATAACGTGCAATTAGCAGTTTCATGCGGTCCACAACAGACATTTGAGTGTTGACAAAAGTAGAAATGAATTGTTCCTCAAAGTTGGTCCAATTAACAAACGAACGACCAATATACCAATTACGAGATGGTCCATTCAATTTCGTCCTGACAATTTCCAACTTGAAAGAGTCTGGCCAATTGTGTAAGTCAGCTGTAGAATTTATACTTTGAATCCACTGAGACGCTTCAGTATGTGATTCATTTCCCGTAAAAACTGGCAATGTATTATGAAAATCTGGCATAACATAATATCCACTCGATCCAACACTTTGCACTGAAGGCGGACTTGGCGTTGAACGTTGTTGGATAAGTTGATTCAATTGAGACATAAGTAAACGGTTTTGTTCAAGCACAGCCATAATAATATTATTATCTGTTGACATTATCGGAGCAGCTGATGGAGATTGCTCTCGTGGTGACAATGAGGGCAAACTGTTATTATCAGCGTTGATATCAATATGTTGATTAGGTGGTAACTGATGTCCTGGTCGGTGTGCATCATTAATGTTGGTAGCAATGACATTATGGCCGACCGCTTGCGACTCAACGGCATCCGAACAACTTTGTACCTGAGAGGTTGCTAAAACCACGTTTTCAGACGACATTTTTTTATTCGTTTTTCTTACGTTTATTCCTTGGGTTTGGATTTGGGTAGCAGGCGATTGGGATTTCTTCTGTCCAGTAGTCTTCTTTCCAGTAATTCTCTGTCCAGCAATCCTCTGTTCAGTTATCCTCTGTTCAGTTATCCCACTTCTGAGGTTGTAGGGGCTCATAAATAATAAGTCAGGATTAACAAACAAAATATATAATATGTTAGACAACGTATATAATGATTAAAGACTGTATATTTGACAATGTAACAAAATATAAATTAATGAATAATACAATTAATGAAACACTATGCGACAGAGCGTCGGACACAATGTTGTCGCGTCGCGTCTGTGCATGTAACTGAAAAAAGAATAATAGTAATAGTTAATAGTATAATAAGTAATAATAATAATGGTGGGGGCCGCATTGGTATGTTATCATATTAAGATATTACTACATGTTAATATTTATAGATACATATAAGATACATTTTCTGAATAT
The DNA here is from genome assembly GCA_027563435.1 of Nasonovia ribisnigri. Lineage (NCBI taxonomy): Eukaryota > Metazoa > Arthropoda > Insecta > Hemiptera > Aphididae > Nasonovia > Nasonovia ribisnigri. Next base: position 4,669 of record JANEHU010000126.1, read on the forward strand.
ATATATTTGTACCTATGCAATAATATTATATAATAATACCTATATTATAATTTACTGTAGTAGTAATTATATTAGAGACGATCCTTCACGTTCGATTTGCAAGATTCCTAGACTGTTTAATCTTGTGGTTCTTAAATATGTTTTTAACCTACGTAAACAAGAAAAGCTTCTTTCACACGATGCGGAGTTAGTTGGTATGGTAATAAATAATTGTATCAAACCTCTTAATGTCGGGAATCCAGCTTTATAATTTTCTGATGCAATGAAATTGATTTTTAATTGTACATTATTTTGATTATAGTTTTACACATTCTGTTTAAAATTGTTGTTTCTGCTTTGACATTATCCTCATTTATTTAAAAGAATTAACATTTGGCATATCATTTAAAAGTATGTCATGCATACAGTTTAAAATATATAAATTATTTTCTTCAAGCCTTTCACTCCTGTCATTATAATATTATCCAATACAGCAAAATACATATTTGTTTTATAATGTTTATTTATAGTCATATTTTCAACATCTTTCAATCCACCACCAAGTTTAGCAGGTATTTTTTGCTTCCTGTGAAGTATAGGAGAAGAAACATGATATTTTTTTCTTAAAATGTCTACTTTATTCCAAGTTCTATTAAAACTTTCTTCACACCGCATATTGCATAATTCTTGTATTATTTCTTTTGCTATTGACTTTTTGCTGGAAGATAGAAGTTTTATTCAGATGAGCCAACATTTTGCACAGCATTTGTATTAGTATTTTTCTAAAGCATGTATAACAATTAGTACCGAAATAATACAAAAATATATACCAAAGTCTAAAATAAATTTAATTTGCTCAATTATATAATATTACCTATTAAATTAATTTACAGATCAAATATAAATTGTTTTATTTGATAAAATTGTATTTTTAATATAATATAAAACTTTAAACTTAATGCATACTAAATATGTGTATTAAACAAGTATATGAATTTAAAGTAAAAATAGATACTTACTTTCGACTTCGATATTTTTACAAGAAATTTGCCTATTTTATTAAGCTGTTGAAACACTTTTAATTTTGCATCATTCGCGGATAAGAAATAAATGAATATGTAATAAAATAAATAATAGTTTTAAGCAATCATCAAAATACAACAATGAAACACGTTTTCACTATCAGCATTCAGCTGCCACTGAGATTTGAGACTCGAGTATTAGAATTATTGGTATATTAATAGAAAATGGTTAATAACAAAACTATGAATAAATGTGCAAAGGATATAATATAATAATAATTACAGTGATTCAAAACAAAACATGGGTTCTCAAAATAAAAATAATAGTTAATTAGTTAAATAGTTATTGATATTTAAATTTTAAGAAAACTGCAATCGTGATTCTTCTATCAAACATTTTTTCTCGGAAATGTTGTCGAGTTTTAAATATGCATCCATAACAAGCGTTGATGTGAAACGAAGTTTTTCTGCCTACAAACATATTGTCACATATATGGAACATAAATATTATTGTAGCTTATTGTTTTTCAAATACCGAATAAATTTTATATTTTTTCATCATTATTAATGTTTTGATTTTATAACTTTACAATAAATAAATAGCTGTAATAATCAACTATTGTTATTTCATATTTTATGCTTTTTAAGTGTATGCATAATTTAACATTCTAAATGCATAAAATCCGGTCTTTAGTTATAGGTATTCAATATATCGAGGGGCGTATTTGTACAACTCATGGCACACTATTTTGGGACCTGTGGCTGATAATCCTGGTCTTCGTAATTCGAAAAGCTTAGAAAAATCGAATATCATAAATTTCCACATATTAATATCTGTTCATACGATAATATGTGAATATAATATGCTATTTCATTACCTATCGGCCCATATAGGTACCTATAATACTGGGGCACCCGGGAATTGGGCCACATTTTAACTACCTGTTTCGTATAAAATATTTGTTTACATTTTACTACCCGGAGATTGGGCCATAAAAGTATAGTACACAAATGACAAATATACTATTAATACGCACGAATATATAATGTTTATTAACTAATTATTATTTAATAATTAGCTCCCATAATACTGCAATGGTATAGGTTATGCCGCTATAGGACCTGTGCCAAAATTTGTATGAAGTCCAGGTAAGGTAATTGTATTTTAGATTAGTCTTTGACTGTATTTTTTTGACTATCTTCCGGTAAAAAGCTTGATCGGCATTTCGGGAGATTTAGGTCAATATTGGAGACAGCTGGACAAGGGTGCACGTGCACTGCAAGCTGCAGGGCATACACGTATACACTGACATTATCAACATGTTAGTAAGAGATAATTTAAGTATTCGCATTTAAACTTTACTACTTTATTTACATTTTTAAGTCCTGCTCTGTCAACCATACATTTGGTGAGAAATTAATATGCAGCATACGACGACGGTGGTTCTGATAGTATTTTTTGTGTGAAGCAGCATAATTATGTATTTTATCAAATTTAGTATTTATTTTCTTGAGCACATACAAAATGATAATTTACAATAAATTAATTATTTTTTCTTGTCGGTATGGCGTGGTGAACCAATCAAAACAGATATTGTTTAAAAAAAAAACCTATATTTTTATCACAATTCATTCAACGTCAAAATGATGCAGTTCTGAGGATATAACTATTAGTTGGTAAAGGGAATCTGATTGGTCCTAGTAATAAGACTAAACATATTCACTCCGTTGTCGAGCTATTTTAAACCCATAAATTTGCAGTCGTTTGTTATAACTGAACTGTTGTTAGTTTAACATATTTAAGCCGTTCAAATGCAACATCCACGTCGATGTACCGAAATTGCCTATTTACCACGCCGACTAACGTTTGTAAATTATATATTACTTGCGGTAAGAAGGTTGTGGTTATAAGGTACAAACGAGCATTACAACGACCAAATAGTTTTCTAAACAGAGTGTTATAACAACTATACTTTTATAGTACCTAGTATAGTATTTGGAGTGCGTGTTTTAGACTGATGGAGGATTTGATAGACATTTTCTCGCTAGTGACGATCTCATAAATTTATCATAATTATTATTTAAATACAAATAATTCAACACCTATCACACATCACGATTATACAAGATAAATGTATTTTCGAATGAGGGCAATTATTATTAAACAAATTAATCATAACTATAGTTACCCTTTTCAAAATATTCTAAATACTGAACAATGGATATAATAATAATAATAATAATATGGCGGTCGACCTTTAACGAAGAAACCATGAAAACGAATTTGTTTAAACATATGCATGATAACTCTAATTTGTATACGTAAAAATGGCAGTTTGTAATTTGATTTTGTAAGACGATCATAGTTTTGAGTTATTCGACGTACACGTGACTTCACACAGACGATATATCAATATATTATTTTAAAATACATAAAAATAAAACATCATTGCCACTAAATACTCTTCCCTTGCACAACGATTACGATGGACAATGACAATAGCAACTCTTTATACTGCCGAAATCGTTTTGGTTCCGGCCGACTGATGTTCCAAACTGAACTTCAGGGATGTGGCTGTCGTGCACGCCAAGACAGTAACTGGGAATTGAACGGACACGATTTGAACTGCAGAGAGTAACACACACACATATTTATATTTATAATAATAATTAATGAGCGTAGTTCCTAATGTTAAATTTTTATAAAAATTGTTTTTTCAAAATTTTCAAAATGTAATATTAATAATAATAATAGTATATACCTAATGGCAATTTTATATCGAAATCCTAACGTGTAAGCGTGTTTAATATGTGTTGTCGAATGTCAAAGTCTATTCAAAATGATGGGATATTATTCTTGTAAATATCGTGAGCACAACAACTAACTTATGAACAATATGCATATTCCGACAGGGATCTTCTTCTTTTTTTTTGTACGAATTTCGTAACGGGACGATTTTTTTAGAAAGGGTTTCACGCAGGAAGGCGTTTTATTCTCAAAAAGTATAGTAGTAATATATATTATACTGCTGTCGATGCCATGCCAACGATATTATTTGATCCACCCAAGAATAATCGCTCCCCGGGAATGCGGCTATGTAGAGCCCGGGGTATGACAAGACTCTCATCTTACCCTCCAGCACCCAGTCAGCCTAGTTTCTTAATCGCATAGATTCGAAAATAATCAAAATATATTAGTTTATAATATTATCACCCTACCGATTTAAACGTAATTTTATAACGAAATTTCGCGCATAATACTTTATATACCTGTATGAGTACTAAGTAGGTACGCTCGTATATGTAAGTGCCTGAAAGCTTTTACGTTACCAGAATTATGTACATAACTCGGGCGTTATACGAGTAAGTAACACGAGCACAGACATTTTTGAGCACTCATTTAACTATTCACACTGCATGGTAGGTTTTCCTCGTACCTCTGAAGGGTTTCTATCTAAAATGTTTTGATTTTACGGTTTCCTTGGATTTTGGCGCTACATAAGACACCTCACCTTCCGACTTCTATAACGACTTTCTACCATCTAACTTCTAATCTCAATGGTCACGTACTCCATTGTGCTATTATATTATTACTATTATTACTACGTTATAGTATAATTATTGTTATGTTATATTATTTATGGCTACTATTTTCTCCATCATAAGTTACATACATAAGTCCTTTCGATGTTCGGGGCATTTCTATAAAATAATAATCAGCCCGCGGGTGTGTTATCATTCAATTTAGGAACACCGGAGGGCCGAGTCGCGTCGAAACCGGGTACAATCACTGGCATCCTCGCAGCTTCGGCGCCAGTGGCGACTCGGACCCGGCGACGGAGTCGCGACCCTCTGCACCCGAGCCCAGCAAAGTGCTTCTCGTGCACGGGCTGGATCGCGTGCCCGTCAATTGTGACCGGGTGTTCAACCTGTTCTGCCTGTACGGGAACGTGACGACGGTGAAGATCTTGAGGGACGACAAGGTGCTCGTCGAGCTGGAGGACGCGGAAGCCGCCCGTCGGTGCGTGTCCAACTTGCACATGCTCCAGCTGGACGATGAGGTCAACATGAAAGTCAAGTGAGTCCATGCGATTGTGCCACGCAAACGGCCCCGAGTAGCAGTGGGCTTAAATAATATAGTTATTGTAGGCGGGAAAATATAACTCTCGAGATAATTATTATAATTATGGTGGTGAAACGATCACTCCGAATAGTATAAAATATTATACCGGGCGATTGTTTTGTCATCGAACACTCATGTTTTTCAAAAGGTATAAATGTTTTTGACAAATTGTTTTTGTAGCTACCCAGTTACAAAAGTCTTTAAGATACAACATTTAAAAATATAACTTTTTTATAAAATGTAAAATATATATTTTTAAAAAAAATAATACTTTTTGAATAATGATTGCGTCCTAACCTAACCCGGTATTATATTATTATGTATGGCCACAGTTTGAAGGGATTATGATATATGGTCACAGTTCTAGTAATTTATTATCTTAATTATCTTCCACTGCGTTCGTATTCCAAGTTCTAGCGCCGCTCATTCACGCCAAACTGCCCAAAACTATACTTTTATAATGTTATCACCTAACCACTATCACGTACCTAACGCCGAGTGTATACTAGAAGTAGTAAGTGGACAGATCCATTGCATCGCCTCGTGATTGCCAAGTAGTCGTTAGATACTTAACTGTATATATTTACCGCTGCAAACTTCTTCTGAAATGGCGTTATATTATATTATGCGTCTTTTGAACTATATTATAAAATATACCCAACACCGGTCGAATGTTTTCCGATTTATTGTTTCGACCTTTTTAGGTATTCCAAGCATAATTTTATCCACGATCAAGTCAATTTTAACAAACTGGCTGACGGCACGCCTGCTCAAAAAGTTTACTTGTCGAGCACATTGAACAGATTTCTCCCAAACGTATTGAGCCCGGACAAACGTCGTATCGCAGCCCCGTCCAAAGTAAGCGAACGTTGAGTTACATTATTCGAAAGGTGTAAAACTTGCACAATCAAATTGTACAGCTAATTGTTGGTGTACTTATATTTATATAATTATTTATTGTACTCTAATGAAATGCGATATTTACAAAATAAATATAATTTAACTGTATACATATTTTATATTTAATAATTATAAATAATTAATATAAAATATTTTTTTTCCGAATAAAAACGTCTAGAGTAGTAGTAACATTTCTGAATCATATCGTTGGTTTTTATATTCAGATTTTTGTTTTTCAGATTTTACATTTTTTTAACGCGCCGACCGACGTGTGCGCCATAACAGTTCACAGAGCTGTATCGGACGCCCTGTGTCGTACGGACGCAATACGTTCCATAACTATCCGTATGCATAATTTTCGGGGTTTGAACGTTTCGTATCACTGATTTACTGTTTTTTTTAATACATTGTTTTCAGTCCCCAAAAAGCCGAAAGCCAAGTGTTCGACGGGCTTGATCGAATTGAAGAGTATGGCACTCGCGGCGAGGACTGTTTTACTGTCGAACCACATGACGATTGAATCAACAGGTGAATATTCTTTATAGTAATATACTAATATATGATATTTAATACAATGTATACGCGTAAAATATCCATTGACAATTATTGATACAATGTTATCGGTATGGAATTGTATTTATATTTTATTAGCTAGGAATGACTATAGGTATGTAATACTGGTAAAACTACCAAGTTAAAAAAATTAATTTTATAAAATATACTATTTTTATTTGTAATTCAGTATTTGTATTTAAACGGTTTAATCCTGGATAATATCTGACTTTCAAAGTTGTAATCTACATCTATAATGACTTTTAAGTTTCGTGTTCTTGCGTTTTCTTTCGTCAAAGTTTTCATCTCGTAATCTGCAGTAGAAATGGATACAACGTACCCATATTTGCAACGACCGGCTATAGCTACAGGATGTCCACGTCTGACTACATCTTATGGTGGGGGGGGGGGCAGCACGGTTTTTGATGAATGACTTTACAAGGCATAGCGAGAGGGTAACAGGTGCGTTCCAAAATAATATGTTTATTTTTTTGCCGGTGGAACACCATTTGCAGTGTCCAGATTTCCGTTTTTGACGAAGCTGTGTTTTTCAAAATGGTCCGAGATCGAGCAAAAAGCGGGTGACTCGTCGACGTTGCGGTTCTGCTCGGTGCCACGCACTCCGTGGCTGCTGCACAAGTCCGAACACGGTGTACCGACGACAGAGTTTCCGATCTCGTGTACGACCGTGGTGAACGGATGTGGCGGCGGCGACTGTACGTGGACCTTGTGGGTGCTGAACGGCGGGCAGAAGCAGTGGCAGCACAAGGGGCAGGAAAAGAAGCAGGAAGCGGAGCAGGAGGAGGAGGAGGAAGAGCGGGAGCCGGAGCAGACGGAGGAGAACGAGGAGTCGGTGGTCGCGACGGACGCCGTGACCGTCCGTGACGAGCCGCGCACGTGCACATCGGACCCGATTGTCCCCCTCGAACCGACCGTCTCCGACGATGAGCAGGTGGTCGTCGATCTCATCGGCATGCTGAGGAACTGTCTGTGTGACATCAGCAACGACCGGGGAGACGTCTTGTGCGGTGCGGCGGCGATGCGGACCGAACATGATAACGCCTCCGGCGCTGCCGCCGACGCTGCGAGTCAAACGGGCCCGGTTGGCGACGCCTAAACGGCGTTCGACAGGATTTCGACGTCCCGACGAATTGTTTTTATTATCTATAATCGTATTGTTTCCAGTTATTTTTTTTATCCAGAAGACGCGAAACCAAGCTCTATAACCGCGGGCCCGGGCACGGCCATAAAAAACAACTAGCTCCAACTGCACAATGTTCGATGTAGTAATATTATAACCAAGTATTATAACATAGTAATTAATACTAATCTTATATTATTATATATTATAGTCACACTTTATTCGTGAAAAATCTACCGACAGAAATGTCTTTCGACGGTGACCGGTAACAAATCGTGTACAACTTGTCGTTCTTGTTGTCGAAATATTAACATGTTTATGCATTTTTGATGAATGACCGTGAGCACTGCGGTCTCGGACTTGTGTGCCTCAGCGAATCGCGACCTTCTAACGGGCTGATCTCTGGCTGTTTCGAAAAACTCTATGTACAAACGGAAAGTCGAATTGGACAATCGATGATTTGTTTCGATTTTTAACGCAGAACGTGTGGTACCTAAGCGAAAAAAAAACACAACTCACACAACAATTCTACACGTGTCCGTTTGCCACGTCATCAAGCACACGTCATTCGTTCAGAGCTCGAACTCGTTCGCTGTCAAATTTTCGATTTTATTGTCAAATAAAAACATTTGTTTGAATAAAAAATATGTAATGATATTAACTATTAAGTATGTTATATTGCCATATTGCATTAGTCGTATAATTGCTGATGTTAGGGTTACGAAGTTAGGTTAATAATATGTATTATAGGTAATGATTGAAGGCTGCTTTATTGTAGTAAATGTGTTAAAAATGAATAATAATAATAATAATATTATTATTGTTAAAGCAGAAATAATTTTAAGAGCTATAAATGATTTCGACTGTACTTGTGGCGCTATCGGACGATTTAATATCTGACTTTTGTTTTGGAATTTGTTCTATTTTTCGTCGCTAGAGTTCGATTGATGAATGGATAAACTATGGTTTTTGATTATAAAATGTATAATAATAAATAATAATATAATATAAAAGATTGTACATATTTTATAAATTATAATTTTTATAATAATTTAATAATTCATAAATATTTTATACAATTTGGGAAGATACAATATATTGTATTATAATTTATATGCTAGAAAATTTGCATACAAATCTGTTATTATAGTTATTCATATTATTAAAAAAGAATATTTCCCGGGTAACTAAAAAAAAATAAGGAGTTTCATTGAAATAATTTGCGTTTGAATTCATCAAGTACTTAATTTTAGATAAAAATAAATTAGTTATTAACGTACCTAATTAAATAAAATACAACTTTTAAGTTCATTCATATTAATATATTATATATTATATATTATTTGCTGTATTTACGAATAAAACATATTATAAAAGCTAATTAAAAAATATATTAAATGTTGTGTTGATAATAGTTGTATTTTATTTTAGTTAGAAAAAGTCCTATGTTATTCTGTTGATCATAAATACTCGAATTAATGAGTGAAACTAAATGTAGGTAGTTTTACACATTTTCTTTAAAGTATTCAAATCGTTTTGAACGTGCAGATAGAAGTTAGGTAATGAAGAATTTTCCCAAAACTTTTAACCGAAGAAGAAAAAGTTAAACAAAACGAATAACCAGAATATGTATTATATTTTGATCAATGAAAGTGAATGTGCTTGTGAAACGGTTGTGAGTACCATTCAAAGTTAGTTAATGAGTTTTTCCTTTTATGGATGAAGGAATCTGCGGGAAAAAAATGCCATTATAATATTATTTCAAAATGCACTAGATATTAGATATACTGAAACACCGAATTCGTATATGCATAGAAAAGTCGAACTGGATCAATGAGAATTTCCTTTAAAGACACATTTTCCGGATTACTAAACAAATATAAAACGTCATTTGAAATATAAATTATATATACCTATTACCTACATACTCCCGAGTCCAAATAATTAATGTTAATTATAGTTCTGGTTGGATACGAAAAATAATATAAAAGAAAGAAAAAATCAATTACTTGATAAATATCATAACTTGGTTTAATGTGTTAGATTACAAAATGCATGTAGGGGTATTTTGAGTGTTTTTTTTTCCATTTGCAATATTATGGGTTTCATAGTTTACTCTTACATATTGTTTCACTTGATATTTAATTTTTGATTTGATTCAACTTTTAATATTGTATTATACACAGTGTTCTGACTTATCTAGATGAAAATTTCATTATCTATTATCTAATCTAGATAACAATTTAATGGTCATATATTTATTTATCTTAAATGAAAACTTAAGTTATCTATATTAATTTATCTAAATAATTTTTTTATGTATAGATATTTGTTTAATATTATAGTATAATAATATGCATTTTGTGTTCAAAAACCATACTAATGTAATTTAATAGAAGTTTACAGTTCTTTTAAATAGTTTAACAAATTACAAGTAGTTATACACTCATAAAATATAAAATATAGGTTATCTGGTTAGTCAATATTAAATCAAATTAAATATGTGGTCAAAATTCCGTAATTCATTGATATCTTTTGCGTTAATTTAATGTAAGTACATGGTTATTTCTGATCGGCTGTGATGGCAGAAAAACACGGCGTTTTATATAATAATAGGTAGTATTATTGTTATACAAATGTGTCATAGAGTGTTTCTGCGTATACTGTTTTAGACGAATTAATCTATATACAATATGCATAAAATAATCTAATAATCTAATAATATACAATAATTATATTGTATAAATGCGAGTATGCATAATATTTTCAATTTTGTATATTCCGTGAAATTACCCATGACAACATATTATAGGTACGGGTGAGTTTCGTACACTGCCCACAGACGACGACTACTGCAGCTATAAATAATATATTATATACCTATTACATACCTAAGTATATTTATTGAATTTGATTAAAAACATTATAAAATTAATGAAACAGGTAATATGTGTAACCCAGACCACAGTTATGATTTTTTTAAGGAGAATTTTAATCGGGTAGAAAAATATTAATAAATAGCTATACCCATCTAGTCGCGTTTCCACGGCTAATTTAGGGTGGTTGAAGAGTTGGTTACCTAGGGTTGGTTTGTGTAGTACCTATACAGGCAAGGCTATATAGTATATATTTAATATAGTAGGTATTTATTCTAGTGGTTCTCCTCACCTTGGGAGATTTCTAGCTAAGCCACTGCAAAGTTTATGTCATGTTTAAAAAAATACAAAAAATGCTTATTTATTATCTTTATCTAGATAATATTTTATTTATCTATTCTCAACACTGATTGTATAAAATTAAACTATATATTATATTATTTTTTATTGCGTTTTAATTTCATCGTTAAGAGCCAGAAACTTTTTACGGATACGGGATGTGTATCTTTATGAATAAGTCGTGCTGTAGATTAACTTAAACAACAAACAATTATTAAACTTTGTCACAAACGATTTACGATATAGCATTCCGAGTGTCTATTTCAATCGCAATACGGAAATAAACGCAAATAACAAAATAAACATTTTCACAAGTCGCACCATCTGATATTCTGATTAAAAAAACGCTCGGACTACGGGATAATAACTTTTCGTTTCGTGATAGACAGGTTCGTATTTCGTCTGCAGTTTCGACGTTGAGCGTGAAATCGATGACCGCGATGGGTTCAAAATAAAGTGGTAATCGCGAAGTCAGGAGAATAATATTGTCCTCAAAGCTGTGGTTTCGTGTACGACGTGCCTGTATGAATTAATAGTAAATTATTGTTATCAAGACGTGTCGTTTCATAATTATCACATGAGAATATAACATATTATTATGACGTCGGATGCGAGACCATAATAGTATAGCTGCAGTTGTGTTTGAATAACGACACAGTTTGTTCTGCAATCCTGCATTTGATTCATGGTAACTCCATAATATAACCTATGATTATACTACGACTGCACATAATACAATCTCTACCAGTATTCAGCGAAACGAATTAATTAACTCGTCGTTTAACCGCATAGCGTACTTAGCACTTCGAAGTTCGGTTGTTTATGCCTTACACTAGGTATATTGTATCGAGCAATCAAATTAATGTATTGTTATTAACGTTAAATATTGATTCTTTTTCGAAACGGGAGCGTCCGCCTGATTTGTATTGATTTCCAAAATTTATAAATATTTTAAGGTTTGTTTCCCATAAAAACTCTTTGTCCGTTTCGTTCAATTATAATGATAAATAATTAATCTTAATTAGTGAGGGCATTATAATCGCGCGTAGATACAGTAATAACAATTTAATTAAAATCTTATAAGAATGCTAAACCGTGTATTTCTTTTTCATTTACATATTTTTGCCATCAACGACGACGAGGTCGTTCGACTGATATACTATTATATTTAATCAATTAGTGGTGATCAGTTTCATTTATAATATATACATTTGATATGACTTCGTGTGATGACTGCCTTGAGGTGCGAGGACTTATCGTGGATTTTTTGGAAGTTGTTGATATATTTAGTGTTATAATTAGGTGTACCGCCGGTATTCGAGAAGTTACAGTTAGGTATACCATGACGAGTGTACCACAGACCAGTCACGGATGTTGATCGTTCTTGGCCGTGATGAGCCCACTTGTTGTTCCATAGCACAGTTGATTCTTATCGTTGTATTTCCTGGATATTATCCGAGTTGTATAGAAGTACTTACGAGTGGCCGTCTATAGTATTATTATGATAAAGATGTCATTGAATGCGAAATGGTTGATCAAATAAGATTGCAAATCAATAATAGTTTTCTATAGACAAAGTGTCGAATGTTTTCGGCCGATAAACAGTTGAAAGTTGAGCCGGATGATCACATAAACGGTATAACACCATTCACATAATTTATTATGAAATCGGCAGTTGGTTTTTTTTCGATTAGGTTGGAGCAACCGTTTCGGTCCTATTGCACGCGTGACGTTTGCATAGATAATATTTATTAATATCATTTACATGAATAGGACATCCCTACACCTAATATGCATGCCATACTGTGACTTGTAAGTGAAGAGTCTACCATAGTTACCATAATGGTTATATATGGTGATAGATACTGGTTATACGGTAAATACGATTTTTATCAACCCCTAAACTGCTAATTTTTGAATTAAATAATATTAATTTCAATATGGTTTTTTTTATTATTATCATTGGCTATTGTAATTACCTATTATTTTGTCCGTGTTTTTAATTTATTATTAAAAGGTATAAACTAAAATAATATATACATTTTTGTATTGTGGTTTCACTTATCACGGTTTGTTGTGATACTACATCTCAATTACATCTTATTTTGGTATACTAGTATGCTTTTCGATCACACTTAAATACATGTCATGTCCCATCCTTGTATATATTTTATCTGTGGGCGTTAGGCCACAGTAGGACAAACGATTTGAACTATATATTTTATAAGATATAAAAAGGTATATAATGCATTGCAATTATGTAATTTTATGGAAATAGGAACATAAATACATTATCTACATAAATGTAAAAATTATAATTGATGAATAACCGAGCACATTTTTGCTTTGAGTCATACATTGATAGGTGCATTATAATTATTTCGAACCAAAATAGTATTGGATCCATTATATTGAACTCTAATCCGTAATAACGTAAAATATGTTTTCTATCTTGAATAGATATCAAATATAACATGTTTAACAATTGTTTAGTATAAAACACTACAAATAATGAATTTGGATACAATTTATAAAAATATTTATTATTTTTTATTTATTTCTGTCCAATGATGGTGCATAAGAATAAACTAATAATATTTTTGTAAATTTATCATAAGTAGGTATGAAAATATTTTCACCCCTTTTTTTACTATCATATTTTACCCTTTTTTTTTAAATCCAAAATAGTATTCAACTGTTTAAAAAAGTAGTCTAAAAAATATGTTACTGCAGGTTAGGTTAAGGTTCAAGAGTTTGTAACCATATATCAATCATCTATATACATACGTTTAATCAATAAAATCAGAAACTAACTTTTATGTATACTAGCAGGTATCAAACGAACCTCGTCCCTGAGTAAGTTCTTAGGTCACTTCGCTGTCATGGGTGTATCAAAATTGAATTTGACAATGGACAAAAATCCATTATTATATTGGAGAAAAAAATTATAAGTGAATGAGAGTCGAGCTTAACTTATATTATATATTGAGTGTTATTAGTATTTTCTTAATTCGATGGCCTACCGGTCTAGTTTTTGCCAATAATAGAAACCAAAAAAGTCAATTTCGACGTATCATAGTTAATATATTTGTAGCCTTTATTGAAAATTATTTCATTTCTAGAAAAGTCAAATACAAGTATTTTTGGTAAAAATTTAAAGTAAGTACCTATAGTCATATAACAAACTATTACTTTTTAGTTACATCAAAAAAAGAAAAATTTTTTTGTTGAAAACTGGTGATGCGTAAATATTCCGGTTTAATGTTTTCCACTAGAGAGCACTAAAGGCACTGGAAATTTGCTTTTTTTGATCAATTATTAGTAGTGACACATAAAAAACAAAATTAGTAATAGGTATATAATTAAGTAATGATAAGTTTTTGTTTTAGTGTAGGATAATAATAATAATGAATAATAATATATTTGGTGATTTGTATGAAAAGTGCGGACTATACTTAAATTAAATATAAATAGATAGAATAAAGTAATAGAGATGTTATAAAATAAACATTAATGAATAAGCTGAAATTTAGGTACGCCAAATCGATATTTTTTTTAAAAAAAAACTAATTAATATGTTTACTCGTTTAATTACACTAGGTATTTTATTATTATTTATGGTTAGTTCGTTTTGATTACGTTAGTTTAATTTTTGAAATAAATAAATATAATTATGTCTAAAGAATACATGTGTAGTTTTTATATTTGCCTACAAGGCAATAATGTCCGTACATTATTGAATCAAATCAAAAGACCGTTTAATGCTCAAGAAAATAACCAAATAAAAATAAAATCTTATAAGACGTATAGTTCCTGTTTAAATAATTAAAAACTAGGTATAAGTACGTAGACATTTTTAAGCATCTCATGATGACTGTCGAATCGTTTGTAAATTATCAAAGTTAAAACGATTTGACCTATGGTAAAAGGTTGTGTAATTAAAAAATTCTACAAATTATAATGTTACTTTGCTCATTGCTGGAATGGTTCTGCGTTGTAGATTAAATATATTATTATCACGCGTCTACCATCAATCATAAAATCTCATTCAGACTATTCAAAAATTTGATGTATAAATTACAATGGATCTAAACGATTAAAATACAAAGTATAGGTATTTCCGTAGAACACAATTAAGAAAGTAACAACAAGAAATTTAACTACCATGCACTCGTATAGTAGGTACCTATCCCTCTTATTGTTAGCAAGTACCAGAATCTGATTTTAAGGGTCACACTGAATAGTTTTTCAAAGGTGATTTAAATGAACAATGAGTTGTGTCAATATTGATCCATTCATTTTGTACTTTCCATATGGAAAAAGAGATATTGTTGTTCCTCGTAACAAATGACTACGGTGTGTAATAGATCATGTCCATTACGTATCTCCTTACGACTGTAACATTTTTGTTAGTCACGTTTCACGTTTAGAGAAAACTATTCTGAAATTCCGTGATCTCTGTGATTTGGTCAATACTAGTTGACTTTAGTTTCATGATGACTTCATAACGATTTGGGTGTCGTGATCTTTTACGGCTTACGGAAATGTAGAGGTATTCGGCTACAAAATATTTGAAAATTATTTGCAGGCATTAAAAAACCAACCATAATCCACTATGTTTTTTTTTTTTTTGTAGACAGAGCTGGATTGTAGTTTATTTACAATCAAAGGGAATAGGAGATTCATCTAAACAATGGTCTAATCATAACTAAACGTCAAATGATTTGGCCCTTTTCTGTAGTAGTAGTAGTGAGCTAACACCGGTACGAAATCCAATTTTTCTTGACCAAAGTTAAATTATAAAATAGTGAATATTTATTTTGAGTTGGTTAGTTATCTTCTCGCATCTGTGTTACCTTATATATCGATATATAAACGGATCACTTGTAAAAAACTAACATTCTCGGCAATGAGCTTTTTCTAACTGTACACTGTGCTTGGAACTTGGAAGGTGTACATAGTCGTCCATAATTATTTTAAAATGGTTTGTTGTGTAATAAACAGAGCAGTACTTGTAGGTAGTTGCATTACATCTCCACCTCGAGGTTATGACTATTTAAATGAACGGAAAAACCATATTTTAATAGCGATAGTTATGACACCTTGTATTATACAAGTTTCCAATCGACAATGCGTCAATGCAATACGTTTATAATTGATTATTGTTGAAAATCTTTGAAAATTCCATAGATTTAGCAATAGTGACGATGACAAATTGCCCAGTATTATGTGTTTCAAGGTTACATTTCTTTTAATCTTTAAAAAAATCATACCCCAGGTGTATAAATTTAAACCAGTATGATGTGTTTTTGTTTTTAATGGAAAATTCTTCTTCGTGGAACTTTTCATAGTCGTCAGTCACACCGGACACAAATGGATAGAAATAATAACGTTTGCTGAACAGCATTGTCATATAGAATGTAAAACCACTTTTGTAACATGCCTAAAGTCATCACTTCTCAGTGTCAAAAGTTCATATAAATCATTTATGGATACATGAATAGATGAATACTAGGAGGATCGTGGATACCGTACTGGATGTATACATAATATAAGTAGATGGCATATTATTGAACGACAGCCGTCACATGTTAAAATGTTGTAATCTTGTTCATATATTATAAATAAACTAAACACCTGAATAAATAAATTGGTAATTGTGTGTATGTGTTTAAATAAATACTGAAACATTAAACAATGATAAGTGTTAAAGTAATATCATTAGCATAAGCAGTAATTTATTCAATGTTTAAAATTTAAATACATATATTGGCGTTAATTGTAGTGTCTGGTGTGTTTATTAAATATGAATCCGAGCTATTTATTTCCCGTTGGAAAAGCTGACGTGTATCAATATACGTGACATATGAATGTAGTCTTAAGGGAATTCTAAACCTTTATAATACAAAAATGAAGCTCGGATATCTACCTATATAGGTATTTGTAGCACGCACAGTGACAGGCACACTGCAAATTTGAATTGTGTTACAAAGTAAATACATATTAAGTTAGCAAAGTCGTTCTCGTTAAAGTAAGTGAATATTATCATGCATGTCAAACTACCAACAAATATAATCTCGAATCCAGAACAGAGCTCTGGAATTATACCACACACGAAACTTATTTACATATACAAATTACTTATTTACAAATAAGTAATAACCTATTATACACAGGTAGGTAAGTCTATAGAATCACACAAATATTTTCGTAAAAAACATAATATTATATGTATTATTCACATATCTATCATTAACATTGATAACCGTTTTTTCCGCGTGCCATCGCAACTGAGGTAGGAACAACGAATTACTTCCACCTCAATTGCGTCGTTTATTATATAGTTATTACAGACAATATTATACAATATTATAATCATCAAATATAAAATATACACAATAGTATAACTACACATACGTCGTGGTGGACATAATTTACTTATATGTGTATCGATAAACTGTAAAAGAGTGTCTGAAGTATAAAAACTTTTCATATTTTATGGTTTTTGTTAAATTGTGTGAATAATAAAAATATTTTCAATAAGTCGATTTTACAATCTATTTTTCAATAAATGTGACGTTTGAAAAAATGCATAAAAAACCGAGGGGACATCAATGAACGTACATTTTTATTAAACTAGGCGTGGTCTTTAAGCAGACGTCGATACTAGACATATTATGTTTAATGCATATGATAGTACATACAACCCAAATTAAATAATATTCAATACAATAATAAAATGTCTGTAGGTTAACTGTTTACGGTTACCTATCTAATCAGATTAGAGGAATATGTATCTTATCAATACTAACTCTAGTCACGACCGATATATATTGGAATTATAAAAGCCAATAGGGCTCGTTGGTTGTGGCAATACTATTTCCATTGATCTTAAAATAATCTATATCATCAGTCAATGACATGAAAAAGGTTAGGTAAAGTAATTACAAAAGGCTTCATTAGTTTTAAAATTCGTTTCAGTTATAAATGATGTCGCGGAACGAGGTAAAACTAATATAGAGGTTTCACAAGATTACAAGTTTTTAGTGATTAACTGATTACCGCAATAATTATTCTGATCACTAAAAAAAAAACACTTAAGTCGATATTATTTGATTTTCATGAATTTCAGGGCTTTAGTGGTACAGCTTAAAATTTATAAATTTGTCGACTTTATTTTTGTGTAATTTTTTTAGTACTTAGTAACCAAACATTTTCGGTAAGTGTAATATTTGAATCACGATTTAAGTGGCACAGACGCAATTCACCACAGTGTGGTCTGGATTTGTTCACGGCAAATAGAACTTTTAATTAATTTAAATATTTTGCAAATTGCATTACCAATGTATAAAATATTCTACCATCAGATATCACTGATATCAGTATTAATAATAAGTTATGGTGGAAAATGTTTAGTCTCTATGGTTAATATTTTTTGAATTATAATAAGATAGATGGTCTGCTATGGCGTGGTGGTCGTTCTTAGTCACAAAACGAGTTTTGAGTGCAACCGCCGGCCGGTGTAACTAGTTCCCGGATGGGTGACCAACCCGGGTTTTAGTGACAAATCATCGCCATATATGCACGTTTTCAACCAACCGTACCCTTCCCCACAGTAAAAAAGCAACTTAAAAAAACCCTTCACCCAATGACGTATGTTGCCTCAGGTTAATTCATAAAAAAAAATAAGATAGATGAAACAGTTTGATAAGAAATAATTTTCTTCATTTTTCAATTTAATAAACATTTGATTTTTTAAGGTTGCCGCACACTGGATCGGAACGGAAAAAATTAATAAAAATAATTTTAAAGATCATACTGATAACTGTAAGGAACAGCATACGTTCATCTACAGCAGTGTTATTCTCAACTTTTTAATTACGGTGAGTGGTGACACACTTTTATGATCTTAAAAAAGAAAGTTAGTTTTTTTTACTTCATTACATGTTTTTATTTAACTATATAGATACATTTTATTTTTATTAGAAATGTATGCATTCGAATGAATATAGGTACCATAAAGAACTCTTAAATTTTAAATAATTTAACATTTTTATTTTTATTAAGTAAAACAACTTTTAATGAGACACTTGAGTCTGATATTTCATACATAACCTAGTTATACGTATCGAAATTGTTGACTGGGAAACTCGTAACTCATTTTCGGCACTAGGTAATCGTTCCTTGTTTTTTGTTTCTTTCGTTTAACTTTGAAAAAGTTAACTCACACTGGTAAGATGCCGAAAAATGCAATAACACTGCATACCTAATCTAAATATTAATTTTTAAATGAATGTTAAAAATTCATTTATCTATCGAGCTCGTATTAAACTTAATTTGAAGACTGCAATCAGTGTTTTTTTAATTCCGCGAGTAATTGTTCCTTTTTTTTATGAAAGCTTTGTTGTTTTCAAAATAGAAAAAACAGATTTATCGCCCAATCAAAGTATTTAGTATTAATCACGAAATCATAGTTTTTTTTTTCGTAATTTGGTGTGTTATCTACGCAGCGCAGTTGTTGAGAATCATTGATCTATGGGACATAAAAACAATCACAATGATCACGAGTAGTCCTGCACTATGTTCACGAAATTGCATCCTTATCGAATTACTTTTGGTTATTTTAGTAAAACAATTTATGGTTTCCTTTGACAGTTCAACGTTGTGTAATTCTCGTAAATTTGTCGTTCAGAAACGAGCGCCTACGCCTTACACCTACAGTCTGCTCTAAATTATGTACTTAACCTAATATGTGTGTTCAATTATTCCAGTAGAACGCAATACGCAGTATTTCGTTTAACATTAACTGAATGTGAAGGAATGCAACGAAATGCAAGATGAAGGTGTAAATAGAAACGAAAATTCGAAAGCACTTTAGTGGGTTATCAGCCGCTATGCAATACGATTAATTTACAATCATTTGATACACATTAAAGTATAAACTATTTTGTGCTTCAAGGTAAAATAAAAACCATTTGTTGAATTTACTAGCTAAAGCACATCACGTGAATTAATCTTGGTAAAATCCAAATAAAAACGAACAGTAATGCTGGAGCAATAAACAAAGATTCTGCGAGTCCATTTAAATGAATTGTAGTTTTTTTTTAAATACCTAACCTTCCGGTTATTTTATCCCCGATTTTTCTGACAAATATTCTTTTGGTGTATAAATAGTACAGATACTAATTTCGGTGCGTACCTAGGTGACTTAGATGACTATCTGGCATCCAATATGGAGAGCCTCAATTTTTATATATTTTTATTTCATCTATTGATATTTTAATGAACTACAATATGGTTTATGCTGGAAAAACAATAGGTACTAGGCTCAAGTTATACTGTTTTTATTCGTAGCGAAGCGAAGAATGTATTGATTTTACAATGACGTGTGTTTTTTTTTATATTTGTGTCTGAAGATACTTTTCTAGTATACTAGAGAAATACTAGGAGAAATGTTTATTTTTTATTCAACCAAAGTACAAATAAGATCCAATTTGCTTTCAGAAACCCTCCTCGAAGTGGACGATGAGAGCATTTTTTCTATTAGAAAATAAATTATTTATTGATAATGTATATGGTACTTTTAATTTGATAATTTTCTAAATTTATTGTTACCAAGTTAATTTGGGTCGTAAGAACTATAGTTTATAGTTACGTCGTATGAACAATTTATTATAATAAGGGTATATAATTAAGATTACACAGTAATTTTTAGTAAAATAAAGTTGTACATATGAGTAAGAGATTATTTTAATATTACAAATTTAAATGAAAACAGTTTTTCGAATAAGTGTTATGCTTATGAGCTATCACACGAGCGTTGATTATTATAAACGAATAATTAACAATTTATACATTAAACTCCTACACAATTTAGAGTCATTATGGATAACATTTTTACCATAATTCCGTTTAATAAAGATAATTAATTGTTTAACCAGCAATTAGGAGTCGCACAAAATACAAATGGTCAATCCTTAGTCACAGATTATTGTATAAATCCAATTTATAATCGAATAATCTTATACTCATTTATAAATAAAAGTATTCGGCATTAAAATATTTGTACTTACCAACTTAAATTACAGTTT
The DNA here is from genome assembly GCA_027563435.1 of Nasonovia ribisnigri. NCBI lineage: Eukaryota > Metazoa > Arthropoda > Insecta > Hemiptera > Aphididae > Nasonovia > Nasonovia ribisnigri. The sequence continues at coordinate 25,692 of JANEHU010000126.1, forward strand.
CAGTTACACAATATTTCAAATCAACACTCATGATTATTAAGTAAAAATTGGTTGTAACTAAAACCAGTTATCTTACGAAAGCTTTGTCTTAGACGACGTTAGGGATGGCAAATAGTTTTGAGAGGTTCCTTTTATAGCAGCCACACAATTTGTAAATAAGGCTATGTATATTACATGTAGAATTGTGTGCAGTGATGTAGCCCTAAAAAAGTTTATGGGTACACGCCTCAATCATTGTAAAAAATAACGGGGGGGGGGCCTACGTCTAACCTGCGTACCTAACGTATTTTCGTTAAGGCTATACCCATAAATATAAAATTAAGAGGTGGGCAAACGCTGTGTACCACTTGTACCCGCGTATACCCTCCATTAAACCACTGCTCGTGTGTCAACAGTAGGTTATAGAATTTCAACTTATGCATAGTTTGTTCGATGTTTAAATGTTAATGTGTTAATTCTATTGAGATATTATTATCATTCCTTGTCCTTGATAATAATACTTTATTTCGATTAATTTTACCGTTGCACAGGCATTAAATTAAAACAGACAACATTTGTGTAGGTCGGTAAATTTTAATGATCCAATGAAATTATTTAAATATTTTACGCAGCACAAAGGTTGAATAAATGAGTTTTGAAACAAAATAGTTTACACAGTATTATGACCAAGCTTTAAATAGTTTTTTAATTTAAACATCAACAGTTGATGTACCTACCAAACTAATAAATAAATCATATTAATTAAGTAACCTTTATTAGTTTAAGTAATATTTTTTTATTTACCTATTGCATTCGAATGAAATTAAACGAATATACATATACATATACATCATGTCAAAACGTCTATATAGGTAGTTGAACATAAAACAAATAGGTATATTTATAAAACAATATAATCTGTCTTTTCATATATTTTTGTATATTATGTTCGATCAGATTTTTGATTGAATACAGCAAGTTATATGTAGAATAGAACAGTTGTCAGCTTTACAACTATGTTATTATATTCTCGAAATAAATGGGATTAGGCATGTTTTTTATATTTTAATTTATCAGAACTGCCGTTTGCACAAATCGTTTATTGTGTATAATTTTTTAATCGAGTAATATATATTCATATGCAATTCAGCGTTTTGGACCAGAGTATAACACTATAAGCACTGTACTGAACACCGACTCAAGCAATAGGCAGATGATTTATGACAACCACACTCACCTACTATCCTTATAATATATCATAGTACTATAGTAGCTATATTTTGCAGTGTCGTGATACAGTTCGTCTCAAACGCATATTAGATTAAAACGTTAAAAATAATTTCGGACGACGCTTCGACGCTGTATAATAGTATTATACTATTTGTTTTGAGTGATCACTAATTATTGCCGTCCGGAAAATATGACTTCATTTTCACAATTTGGCCATGTGCCCCATTTCCCGCCATTGTTTGTTTCGGAGTTTGTCTTGTTGCCGATCGAGTGCCGAAAACTAATTAGACTACTTCGGTTTCTTGAAGTAGACCGGATACAACAAATGCATTTGCAATTAATTGTTGATGATCACGTCACGTCAAGTGTGCCAAAAACATTTACAATACAAATGTCGAACAATTTATAACACAGCCAAAGATGAATTCAATTAAGTTTAAACTAATCAACAATGAGAAATATCAAACAATAGAACGATGCATGTATTATATCGAGTATAAAATCAAAATTGTAGTCTATGCCGAACAGCAGCAAACTTAATTATACTGTGTCATAAAGGAATTTTCGTAATTATTTATACTCGTACATATTTCATCACTCTGTGTTTTAAAATACTCCGCCGTTCAAAGGAAATACGTTATTAATTATTGTAATAAAAATATGCTATTTATAGTACGGAGTTCGTTACTGCGCAGTCGGACGACTTGTAAAATGTTACGTGGGAAGGTACCTTACCCAGGGATAAGTGTATAAAGCGAAAACATTAACGTTTGATACGCCAGGTGTGTGTTATGCCGGATTAAAAGTACCTCGGAAAAATCAGCATTGTGCCGAGACGGCGGTATAATGATATGGCTTTTGCTAGAATTTTAAAAACAATTAGCGTGTGGCACAGCACCCTTTAAATGTTAGAGGGAAGTGCGAGCGTAACGCTAAGTAATTATTTGCCGGCTGGATTAGGAGGTAGGTATATAGGCTCTGCAGGTCGTCGAGTAATAAAGGTTTTATTGTTTACTTTTGTTTTACAATAAAAACCCGTCTCCAATGTATATTATGCCCGGGCACCTGTATAATATGGCACGGCGTACCGGTTACTATATTATATGATATATGTATGTTATATTCATTCCGCTATAATATGTAAAATATGAATCTTTGCATACTAATTATTGTAATCTACATTATGCGCAACAAATGTATTCATGTTATAGGGGTACTTATACACGAAATATTTTATCGGACAATAGTATCGCAGCAGCAGCAGCAGAAGCAGTCCTGGTCGCGATGATAATGATATGATAATGTTCGGTGGTTGAACATGTTTTATACGATGTATAGTGTGCTTATTATAATGGATAATGTCATTAAGTTGCTTAGAAAATAATGCGTATGGGTCGTGAAACTGAAAATAGAAACTTATCGCGATATTGGATTCGAATAAAGAACTTCGCAATGTCTATATTTTATTATAATTTATTTCGTGTAAATTAAAAAGAAAATGAATATTGTTATAGACGTTGATAACAAATTAATAACCCTGGATATTATTAATGATGATAATATGCTTTTTAATTAATTTTTTTTTAGAGCCGCGAAATCGTTAGATATAATATTATTTTATGAAAATGTGAAGGTGGTGCCTATACTTATATAATATTATACCTATACACGTTATCCTTTAAAATCCCATAGTTATAAATTATAATATTATAGTGCATTAATTTCTGTCACATAAACTACTTGCAGGTCTACAACTGAAGTTATGGCCGATGGAGTGTGTTATTAATATTGGTATTAAACGTCTTCAAAACTGTTTTACGGGCACTTACGAGGTACAACCATAGATCCCGCCATGAGTTTATAAAAAGTTTTGTATTTTATCAAAATGATTTTGGCGTCCTCGGGACGAAACGCAGATGTTTTGCTTGTACGTCATTAAATAGTTTTCAACACCGGAAAAATTAAAGAAGCTATTCGCTCGCTTGAGTTATACATTTTTAATAAACCATAATCTGTTTGTCATCAATTTAATGAGTATTTTTTAAAATGTATGTCGAAAGTTTGCCGTAAAAGAAAAAAAACATTGACGCAATTTTGGTTAAATTTAAAACGTAAATATAAATATTGTATATAATATGTATATATATATATTATATAACAAATATTCATGTTGCTTTATTTTTTTTTGTTGAAAATGAATAAAATATTTTATGATCGGTTAAATAATCTTGTTAGGGGAATTATTATTACACACGGATACCTTTTATTATCCTGAGCCACAAAAGCCAACGGTATTAAATTTAATTTTGGAAATAAGTCTTTAAATAAAAAAAAGAAAAATGACTTAACTGTTACCGATATTACAAAAAAATGACAATAGATTAAAGTGATCATATTTTAATTTTATTTAACTTTGAGCAGACTTTTGTATTTAATAATTATTATCATAATGTATTATTATACAATCAATAATTTCAATAGGTGACCGCTTATGAATTAGGTAGAACATTAGGTTATCATTATGTATGCTTACTTAAAAAATTATTGATATAAATAAGTAGTAAAAACGGGTAAGGTTTTTTTATATATATAAATACTATTATACCATTGTGATGTTAGGCGTCACCGATCCAATACCGGAAACTCGATCCTGAAAAATCGGATACAACTGCAACATATAATAGAATTGCAAGAACCATTAAAAGCAGAGATGTCGACGTTAATACATCCCTGGAAATAATTAAATAAAACTGTCATATAAATATGTAAGAATTATAATATCACATACGTTCTTAAAACCTATTTTAGAAATATTATAATATTCCTTTCACTCAAACTAGTCAGGAAGTCCCGTGAGGATATTATGTCCATTAGCCGAAGATTTGGACTTAAAAACCGGGTTTCCGTCGTTTTACCTATAACAATTATTAAAAATCATGAGATTAAATAAAATAAAATATAACATAACCGCATGAATATTCTGTTACCTATAATTGACGCTCGCGAAAACTAATGGACGGGTGACCGCGGCTTTGACATATTATTATAACTTATAAGTAATATTATATATATCATATATGTACGAGAGTGGTTTTCAAACTTTTATGAAACAGGGAAAAGCGTGCTCATCAAATAGTTTTCACGGCACACTGACCTTTTTTTTTGCACTAAATAATTAGATGAAAAAAATTGTTTTGAATATTAATTATATACCTACATTTAATTAGAAACGCGTGCTTGATGGGCTAAAAAAATTGTATTAATTAGAATTACATTGTATTGGTTATCAAATGTATTAACAAAAAAGAAGTGTATACCTAGTTGGTACATATATTTAATGTGAAATGTGAGCTGGGTGGGCATTACAAATATCATTAATTCTTGGACGAATAGTTTACATTTTTCAGAAGACCGCGGCATACTTAGTGAATGCTCTCAGTTTGAAAACTACTTATGTTTGGTGTTAAAACGACGACGCTTTCTTAATTTTCATACACAACCCACATCGCGGTGTACAATGTCACGCACTGTTGTCCGTCGTCGCGTCCAAACGGTTTAAACCGCATGCGACCAGGTCGATGGTCGGTTGTTTCCGTGTCGGAATATCGGACTCAGGTTTCGCAAAAGTTTCACCTTACAAAGTCCACGAAAGGAATTAATTTCCGTCGCCGATAGCTGATGGCGTTCGAGCACCACTTCGGTTAATTCATTATAAGATTGTAATGTTTTGTCAGGGTTCGTTATATTATTATTATGAAGGATAAGGTGAATAGAAGAAAATTCAAAACACCCCGAAGAATAATCGCCGTCGTCCTTAACACGGCATTAAACCTCTTCCGCAACACTTAATATTGTATTATATTATCTGGTGCCAAATAATAAGTAGCGCGACTTTTAACAGTCATCGGGCTCTCGGGGCACATCAATCAATATTTCGAGAGAAGTTAAAAGTCGTTTTAAAATTAGCCAATAATGTAATCTGGTCTTTTGATTTTCGTTAAATAAAAAAAAAAATTTTTCTCGGATTGCGCGTTGTAAGAGAGATTATGCTCGTCACCAACGACGATAACAGAGGGAGAGAGAGAGAGAGAGAGAGAGAGAGAGAGAAAAAAGGAAACGTTTGGAAAACTTTTCGCAATCAGTCACCACAAAACATTCTCGGTAACTATAATCCGCGATGCAAACGAGGTCGGTGGATTTATATGAAAATATGATTATAGGTGATAGGAGGTGCATCGGGGAGATATCTCCATCGATAAATCTCACTTGAAAAATTATAACAATATATTATTGGCGACCGCGAGACTAAACGTAAAAAGTGTAATCCTCATCTAATTTTTTGAAGCGCTAAGGCTTAAGACTTGTTTGTAGAACAGTAAATATCGACGTGCCTACGTGTCGCGCAGGTCGATGTTTTCCTTGACGACGACGACAGCGAAAACTTCCACCTACAAATCACTTGGCATTATCTGTCCACGAACGATGTCAAAATCTAAATTCGATTATCGTCCACTGATAACCGATTCATAACCATGGTATGTGTATAAGTATACCTACGGAACATCATCAGCTTTCAATCTTGTACGACTCGACTTGGTTCAAAGGACTATCGAACAAAGCACGCCGATACAAGCCCGAGGAGTCCCCGGCGCAAATAATTTCTGGTTTGTAAAAAATAAAAAATAAAATTGTCGTCTACACCAGTGGTTTTCAACCTGGGTCGGGCGGTCATAAAAAATAATGGACTAAATGATTTTTCAAATAAAACTATATTATTTTTAAAATAGAATAAAGTTAATTATATGTTCGGTCCGATAACCAGATAAAATATACCGAATAGCGTAATCTTATCTTTTATTTGATCTGGTTTTATTTACACTAGTATCGTATACGTTTATTTGAACAGTTTCAGTCACATATATAATCAACTTTATTAATACAAATATATGTGTATAAATAAAGCGTACTGCTCACTTTGTGAGTTCCCTTACGACACAGTTTACCGTTCATACATACGTACATATAGCTAATAAAAATAGTACAAAATATATGTGAAATAAAATAAAATAGAGATAACTGAATGGTAATAGTAGATAGATAGCAAAATAAAATGATATTATTACTATGTTAATGTTTGATAATTACGGGTATAAATGGTAGTTGATTATATGTAATGTGTCCTGCAGCACAGACATATTTTTATGACATCACTTCTCTGGTTTTTGAAGAAGTCCACCAAGCATTTCGATGTGAACCCTAGCCCAAATGTTTCCCACTCTCCTACCCCGTAGAGAGCGGCGTGTATGTACCTCTTTTCTCTTTTTACACGTTTACAAGTTACATACATTGTTCCTATCTATAATGATTATAATTTTTAAATATAAATTAATCAACATTTTATACTTTTTAAATATCCTCTAGGTAATTTAATTAAATTTTGATGAATAAAAAAAATTTTTTGAAGGGGTCGCATTACAAAAATATAAAACATGAAGGGGGGGGACGAAATTCGAAAAAAGGTTGAAAACCACTGGTCTACAAGCACGCAGTACCACGCCTATAATAGTGGTTTTGACCAAACTTCAAGGGTAGGTGTATACCTTAGGTACGCTTTCTTCGTGTTATATTATTATATCAAAACTTTTTATAGTATTATGTACTTACTATTTATAATAATTGTTTTAAATATATCTCCCAACAAAAACACTTCACCAAAATCCGTTAAAAAAAAACACTAAGTAAAAAAAAAGGCTCTAAAACTTTTGATATCATATTATGTTAGGTACTGCAACTGCATTTTACTGATAACTAAAACCTACTTCAATGCAGTAGGATCTGAGAAATATGAGAAATACATTTTTGTACCGCACATGACGATTTCCCTCATATCGCCGCACACCAAATCACCACCGTCTATCGTGTATGTGACCGAATCAATATTTCAAAATCGTTGTACAGAATCCACTATGATAAAAAAAAAAAATATAACAATTGTGTTTAAAATATGATTATTATCTATAGTATAGGTCTTATTCCGTAAAACATTATGATGCGCAATCGCTAAGTGCTGTGCAGTACAGTGGTCGAGGATATTAAAGTTTGATGCGTTTAGTTTTTGTTGTGTTTTTATTATGTTAGACCTCTAATATGCTGATCTCGTTTGAATATGTCTTACACATAAATAAGGCTCATTCGACATTTGTCATTCGCCATTCGTGAACAGTTCATTAAAATGTGTTCTCGTCATTTTACGATACAAACGCATAGTAAAAAATAATAATGATAAACATATTTTTACTTTTTTTTTTATATTTAGTCCTTTGAAAATTAAATTGACAAACTTTCACTGTGAATAATAATTTTAATACACTACGTTGTTCGCATTGTCGTCAATTTGACGAAGAAAAAACTTTTATAACGCCGTCTACCTTTGCTTTTGGTGAATTTTTTTCCAGTTTACTTGGCTACAAGCAGTTCAAAAAAAAAAAAAGAAAAGGAAGACGCCGGTGGCTGTACAATGAAAAGTTATAAGGACGAAACGTATCCGTAGCTTATCGTTTATAATATTATACGTTCAAATACACCTAAGCGATCAGACATAAATGTTAATACCAAACTCACGAGCTGGCTGAGGTGGCTGCATTGTGAATAAATGAAGAATGTAAATGTTTTTTAAAAGCTTCTTCCGAACAAAATGTGTATCCTCGTTTATTATTCGTTTTTTCACCCGTATTACGATAATATTGTTGTGTCGATCATTTCAGTCATTATAACAACAGTATAACATTGTGATAAATCAAACGAATTAAGATTTTCTTCTTACGGATATAATAAAATATTACAGTACACCATGTACATGAAGTAATGACAATATTACACTCTACTTTGAATGGTTGTGTAGGTATATATACACGTACGTTCTCGCTTCTTGTATGTTTTCGTTGACAAATAGTCTTCCCGATCGGTTATTTACGGTCATTTTAATAAATTAATAGTCTAGCGAGCCTTAAAAAAGAACCCCAGCCAACAACAGCCGATGATGACGGCGGCGCACAACGTAGTTCTACCCGCTTTGTTTCCCATCGCTACTCATCCGGTCGGCCGTTCGTTTGGTGTATACACTTTTATTCTTAAACGAAACCATAAAAAACTTAAATTAAAAACTCGTCTTTCTTTATTAAAAGAAGAAAGACAAGGCGTATATTTATTTATTCTGACCGACCGAAGATAGTAGTGACGAAGGATTAAGTAAAATAATTAGAATTCTGCAGTTAATTAAAGTTTTTTGGCTCCTCTACCGACAAAAAACCAGTCGGTGTTTTGCGCCGCTGGTTTTAGAACGAAAAACTTCGTGCAAATATTGTTTTATCGTGAACCTGGAGTTTGGTCGACGGACGGTCGCGGGGCGCATTGTCTACGTAGGGAAAAAATTGATTTGCATCGACCGAGGGGGAAAAATATACAACGAGAGACCTAGTAGTGAAAAATTCCAGTAATTACGTGCCAAGTTCATTGGTTTATTTTGTTTCCCGAGAATTTTAAATAAATCCGAGCACTATCTTTGACATTTCAATTAAATTAGTTTAAGTTAAGACACGGATTAAAATTCAACCGAAGCCATACTATGGTAGCACTGTACAGTCATGGAAAAATAATATTTTATTAAGACGATAAATATATAATTTAAATTCAGAGTATAGTTCGTGGAAACGTGCAACACTAATGGTGGAGAGATGTTTGGAAATATTATAATAATATGGCGATATTGTTAATACTTAATGTTAATTAATTATGTGAAAGGCTATCTTGTCGTATCCGCTGTACCGGCAACATTGCGAGTGCAGTATGTGCTCTACTGTTTTTGAAATTCCACATCAATATTTAGTCTATAAATATTGTAGAATATATTATTATTGAAAAATATTATAAATAGATAATATTATATAACTGAAAATTATTTGAAATACTTGTCTCTTAAAAAGGCTCGGTTAAATGAATCACTTTTATTGATCCTTCTCCGCCGAGTTTCAATGAAGAATATTTATAATAGTTTATTATATTATTTATAAATTAATACAATTATAATTTTAAATACCTTATAATATATTATACCTTGGAAACATATCGGGAGTTAATGATTAAATAAGTTATAATTACTATCATCGTAATTGTGAGGCACAAAGTTCAATAAGATGGCCTGATCAAATTAATTTTTAATGCATTGTGGTAAGATATGTTTTTAATGCACTAAAAAATATCCTATTATAGTCTTATTTGAACCAAGAGAGTATAGTCGATGTCATACTTTAAAAGCTTTTAGGTTGAAGAAAATTTCAAGTTGATAAGATTATATTCAAAAACAACCACGTGAACGTAATTTAACATAGGTACTCTATGCAAAACGAATATCTACCACAGCAAATTTGAGAAAACTCACTGGTGGAAATCTGTGGAAGGGGTCTTTATTTATAAACGGGTTGGTAGTACAGCAAGCAGAATCTCAATTTGACAAATATGACAGTGAAATAAAATAATTATAATAATAAAATATGAATTCAACAAATTAATAATAATAATAATAAATTAACAGTCTCTTGGTGTGGTGCGTTGGTTTCAATCAGTCACGCAACTTGATTGAGAGTAAGTAACTGCTTCCCTGATCATCCGGGTCCGTAGCGCGCAGAAACCTTGCCACACATATACGTGTTTTCAACAGTACTAACCGTTCCAACATTACCGTACCAACCCTACCAACCTCACAGGCTAATGACCTCAGTCATCGAAGCATTAATCCAATAAAAAAAAAAAAATTAATATTAAATAATAGTTAAATATATATATTTCATAAATTGTATAAAATAATAGTAGGTCCATTTTTATACATAATGATTTAATAACAAAATGTTAAATGTCAGACGGATGGAATGGTATACAAAATATGTAATTGTTCAGCCAAGCGCAATTTATCATAATATGCATAAGCATGATAATATGATATAATCAATTAAAAACATTCGATTCCTCCCATAACGATCGTAATGATAACAATAAAAAAAAAAAAAACTTATTGAATTATGAAAAACATTTCTGCCTGTACTGATAACGCAATATTATTATATTATTCAACAATAACACGTAATTTAAAAACGTTATTATTCCGACCGCCTCTACCGAATCATCTATTGTCATTCGTCGTACAGTATTTCCATGACAGAATTTTTTCCCGCAGACCGTTTAAGTTTTCGCTGTACAATCGTTCAGTCGGAATCAGTATAATATATTATGTACAAACGTTATCGACTCTACAGATATATTCGACGAAAGGGAAAACGAGTGCGTAATGGTGCTTTACATACTTGCACGACAATTAACACAGCGGTGAGGTATGTTTCGGATATGTTTAGGTAAATAAAAAAAGTACGGTCCGGGCGTGGTCGAATGGTTTATACGCTGTGTAACCGATAATATGTTAAATATATTATCCTGGTATACCTTTGCTCACGACCGTTTCCACTGCGTAGATACACTATAGCATATTATGCACTTTGTAAGCATTTTGTCCGATTGTGGACTAAGGACTGTTCGGATTACGAAAATAAATTCGTGTACTTGTCTAAAACCACGTCTACACCAGGGTCTTACGATACGTCTATAATTTAATTAGAATTTCGACCTTTGGCGGCGGTGAACTATATAGTACCTACGGTACAAGCACATCAATATTAAATGGCAATCGGACCTATGCGTCAAAACAGATATACAAATAAAAAATATTAAAAACATATTTTATCAATGTAAACATGTTTTGTGAATTCGACCCGAAACGAGTCTTTTAGAAAATAAAAAAAACAGCTTTAACATGTCAACTATTTCTCAGATTTGACCACTTAAACGAGACAACCCCGCGGTACGTAATTTGGCTCCGTATAAAAACACTTAACACGAATTTCGTTTAATATTTACGTTTGAAGAGTGATTGTTGTTAATGATCGATCGGTGTAGTTTTAATTAAATTATTAAGTTAAATCTCGATTAAAGACTAATATTAGGCAAACATTGAATTGACAAATCATATATTTTCTTGTAGGTACAAGACCGGTCAATCGGTTGGAAAAGTGTTTAACCATGCAAGTCGTGATTTTTCGCCGTCTAACTGAATTTATATTTTATGCCCTAGCATCGTCGACATAATGTGGATAAAGTTCCGAAGATTTCTGAAGACGCAAACCACGTAGCTCGTTTTCAGGATATTACAGTGTTGACTACTCTATCCTTTCTGACTTTCAGTTTGAGAACAGAAACCCATGCATACTACGAAATATAATCACACACACAATCGTATGAACGTAGGTATATAATATGTAGTTATCTACATAATTATGAGTTTTTGATTAGTTCTGTCAGAACGGTTTGTGAAAAAATTATTTTTTATACTCGGAAACGTTTGTATATTTCATTATAGAGATAACCAGAAACGTACAAATGAAAACATAAATTCGGTATGATATGACTATAATAAAATTATAGATGTCTGTTGTGTCCTGTTGTGACTTAAGCTTTTAATAGACACAATTAATCATTAAAATCTGATGAGTTCCTACATTAAATATTACTAAAATGTGCTAATCAGGGTTGTATAAACATTTTTACCATATCACTGAGATAGATGACAACGTACGAGGAACGGAAATGCTAATTTTCATTATTTTTGTTTGATATTAAAAAGAGCAATAGCAGTATAATGTACCTACATAGCATTCGTGTTGTAAAAATTGATAATTATTATTCAGTTTCGTTTTTTTTCTTATATATACCTTGCATTATAAAAATAACAATGGCGGCAATGTGGAATATTGACTGCACCCGTAAATCAAATTTTCGATTGATGACCGATTCCTCTGTTTTGTAATTGATTTTAATCAAATTAATATTGTCAACTACAGATTTTCAGTATTCGTGACATTATACAGTTTTTTTTTCAAAAAAATACTATTTAAAATGCAGGCGATGTGACGGTAAACGTCTCACTACGTCGTTCTGGCATCTCATGAAAAATTATCTTTTCAACCTCAATATGATTGTAATTTAATTATTAACTTGAGCATGGCGAGCGGCGTATTTCAAGATATACGACGTAATAATCGTTATAATATATTAATTTAACAGTACAATGTTTTTTCGGTCGTTTAAAATGTATTAATTTTTTTGGTGCGTACAATAATAATTATATAACGATAGCAATAATAATAATAATAATAATAATAATAATAATAATAAAAAACAAATAATCGGAAACGTGCGAGTGCATTGCTGTTCAATATAGCGTTGTAGGTAGGCGATATCATCGTGAGAGGATCGTAATGGGTTTAGTGTGGGGCTAGAGAGCATCCGCACATGTAATAATGTATTGCGTTTATGTATCTGAAAACACGTGGACCGCCACCGACCACCGGCCGACCGACCGACACCTCCGGTCGGAATCGTAAAAACTTTAAGGGCGTCCCTGCCGCTCGATGAAGATATTGCCTCTGTCTCGGATCGAAAACCTTTTCCCGAACTCCATGAAATATTTATGTTACTCCGAGGAAATAAAAGGCAACGGCAAACACAACACGCACACTGAAATACACTGTCGCGGTTACCACACAGCTGTCCGTATCGCGCTCGCGAAATCGTGAAGTTTTTATGAAGGCTTTGCCTCGCAAAACACATAAATGGCGGTGGTGGCGACCAGCGGCGAACGCATTTTCGCCCTGAACGTCCACTGCCGGCTATAAACATATATCTGTATACACACACCCACACACACCCATACACCCACACCCACCCACACACACACGCACCGGACACGAACCGGAAAACAATAAAAACACAACGCGGAAACACGTCCGACGACACCACCGCCGCGCACATTGTCCGTAATAGCGTTCGGTGAATTTCCGCCGTGGAAATTACATTGATCCGCGACGATTATATTATTATTACCATCAAAGGTATACTTACTCTGCCCATACACTCTACAACATTATACACACCACTACACCAGTGCTTCTCAGCCTACTTATTACGATGACACATATTTGGATCCATGACGACACGCTTTAGATAGGTAATCAATTGGTTTTCGAAAAGTCATCAATATTATGAACCTACTATATATTATTGATATGTAGGCATATTAAGTGAACCGAAAATGAGACTACATTCACAGCTGTTTTTATCGTCTGTAGCTTTTTACAGCATCGTGTCATATTATTTTTTATTTTTATTTATTTGTATTATAACGCCATAAAAATGTCACATGATTATACTTTGAAGAAGTGCTAATATAAATAAACAATTTTTTCTAGACATACGTCACGAGTCACGCTGGTTATGACTTACGAGTACCACTGATATACCATTGTACACTATGAAGACACACCACGGCTTTCTAACGGAGGTGCAAGAACGCACCGAAATTGCTAATTTCGCTCGCGGAGGTCTCCTAAACTTAAAAGTATTATTATAAAATATTATGATTTAATTTAACGCCGTATGGAAAATAATGACAATATTATATTAAAACAAATAAAAATGGGTAAGTGAAAATCGCTCTGTTGTACAGTTAGTATTAACAAGTAGGTGACTGTAATGGATGGTATTAAATTTGAATTCAATGGCTTAATAATATCATTGTATACGAAAAACGATTCTGAGCGGAGACTTTTTGTCGGTCTAAGATATTTTATATAATATTTACAATGTTATTAGGTATTAATACGGTAACCGCGGACTAAGTAGAATTATTATTATTTGTTTATTATGATATTTGCATATAATAATATATTTAAGAAGTTTCGTGTAATCACGAAAAATATTTTTAAAATATAACACAAAACTTTTAAATACTTTATGTGATAAATTATCGTACTACTACTATAGAATAAATTCGACTAAAGAAAGTATGTCTCGAAATTTCTTTTGATACTACTCTCTACACCAGCGTTTCTTAAACTTTTTTATCCGTGGAACCCTTTTTTATGTCCACTTTCATTGAGGTACGCCCAATCTTTTTTTAGGTTCTTAGATTTTTTTATTTAGCTTTCAACAATAAGTTATTACAGCTCGACAATATTAGAACCTCTACTTTGTTTCAATAGTCATTTTTAGTATAATTTTACATAAGGATTATTTGGAATAATAATGTGTATATTGTATTTAATCTAAAAAATATGTTAAAATAAAAATAATAGGTAATAATGTGTTTAATGTATTTAATTAAAATCATATTTTAAATAACAAACAAACAGGACTTATATAAATTTAATTTTAATGAGATTTTCATGGAACTCTGAAGTGATCTCCGCAGAGCCCTGGGGTTCCGAGGAACATAGTTTAAGAAACGCTGATCTACACAATACACCGCCCTTTATTGGGACTAAGTAGAGCGTGAATTATTCATTTGAAACTCATTAATTCAGAAAGAACGTAGGTATTTGAAAATATTTATTTTACATAATTTTAAGCCGTTACATATAACATAGTTTTTGGAAAACGATTATATTTTTATCATTTTTTTTGTAATAATTTTTTAAAAATTTTTGAGTGATGACCGATGCCAAATGTTTTTAATGTCATATTGTCATATTCCGAATATTATTCGGAGTATATCGAATTATAATGTTATATTTTGGACAAGTAGTTTAATTAGGTAGTTATAAGAACCTATTTAAAAGTTTGATGAGCATAAGAGTGGACCAATATTTTAAGTGGTACTACTCCACTGCGTTCATCTATACTTAAAATACTTATAGCTCATAAACTATTCGTCTAAAATTCGATTTTGGTATATCAAAGTACTCCCATAAATATTTTGTTTTAAATTGAAGATTTGAAAATGTTGACGTAAGAAAAGGTAAAAATTAAAAATAGATAATAATAAAAACGGTGGGAAAGTGGGTACCACTCTGCTGTACAGTTACTAGTGTCTACAGGGGTTGCTGAAACGGATGTGTTAAATTTGAATTCAATAATATTTTTTATTTATTTTTAACGGTTATTGACAGGAGGTTAGCATTTATATGGACAGGAACTCAGCAGTGTCACCAGGCCTGAACCTACTTTTTAGGTATTAATGATATATTTTTTTATTTTAAATTCAATTATATAAAATCATTGTTTACGAAAAACGATTCTGAGCGAAGATAGTCTGCCAGCCTATAATTTTACTAAGTACGTATGTCGTATATATTTTCATTATATTATTGCGTTATTAAGGTAATTTATTTTAGAGACCAACTCGGCACACGATGATCTATAGTGGGTCAAAGGATAATCATTATACATTATGTAAAGTAATAACAAATATAGTTGTACCTATATAATATCACGGTAGGACTCCGTGAGGACGTAGAACGATTGTAACACGGCCAATCCTTCTGGGATATAAACATATTTAATAATTAATATACGAAGAACAATTACAGTGCTCAGAGCAGTATTAAATGAACCAGATATAATAGGATTACTCAAAAGCAAAAGGATAAGCTGGGTCAGACATGCGCCTGGATAGCGGAAGGTTAAATAATACGTATAAGATCACACAAAAAAAAAAGACCACGGGGACGGCCAAGGCAAAGGTGGATTGATTGAGTCAGGGGAGGTCTTATGAATAAGATATATGGATAACAAAAACTAGCTAATGACAGGAAAGCGTGGAGAAGTGTAGTAAAAATGGCGATGTGTTTACAAAGCCTATGGAATAAGCCAAACAAAATATAATATTTATGTATGTATAAAAAAAAACAAGCTGTAACGGTGGTTTAATATCACCGCACTGTTTTTACTTTCGTATTTCACATAATATTATATACCTAGTGTGCCATACTTTACATAATTTTAGTCTTTAGTGATACATTGTTGAGTTTAAAAAAAAATAATTACCTGCCAATAATATTAATACACAAATACATAATATTTTATGTGCGACAAATCTCTTTTAATTGTATTGATTATCTCTCTGTCCAGTTTCAAAGAAACAAAACCTGAAGGAGATTGGAAATCTATTTCAGTTGATAATGCCAAAGAGACAAAATCAGAAACTAGTCAAATGATAAGCAATGAAATTCAAAGAGATTTGTTGCACATGAATGTATTAAGGTTATCGACTAAAGAAAGACCGCAATGTAGATATCATTACTTTGATAGGCAGACTTTATTGTAATAACTTTTTGAGCAATTTTTTCACTGTTAGTTTTTTTACTAGGGACTTGAAAAAATATAATTTTTTAAGCGGTTTTTAGAGTACATACGTCTCTATTGATGGACCTCTCGCGGTTTTTAAATTTATACAAAGTGATTTTTTAAGTATGCTCAGTGGTTTGCTATTGCACACACTATTTTTATGCTTAAATTATGCATATTATATTCAAATTTTAATTTTTGGAATTTTTAAACACTCTCGAAAGCCTTCATTTCGAATCCTTGAGATTTTTTGTACCACTTAAGGATGACCCTGTGACAATAAAATGTCCATTTTTCAAACGGAAAACCCTTTTTCGTTTTAGTTGTCAATAGTAGTTATTTTTTTGTAGAGAATTTTGATGCATCTAAATCAAAATTTTAGCCAGTAGTTTTTGAGTTGTATAACATTCTGAAATAAGGATATGGTAATGGATTAAGACGTAGATCTGGGGCTTACACAGTTTTAAAAAGTTAGTAATTTCTATTGATTTATTATTATAAATAATTGAACCTAACCTTTAGAATGGTCCAAGTGTAATAAATACTACATCTTTAAATATTATATATAGATATATAAAATACAAATAATGTTTATAAAACCATTTTTAACGTTAAATGGATCATTCGGCATACGTAGGTACGTGCTTATTATATCCGGTTTTCGATTGCAGACGTGTTTCGGGCAAAACCGATTTTTTATTCTCTATAATATTTAATAGCAAACGGCTGATGATTTCTTTTTTGTGAGAATCGTTCACGACATGCGTTTGAAGTCTGTGTGCTTGACAAGTTTGACGTTTATCGAATTCGACTCTGAAGATGATATCTCATATAGCTACAGCGGTAAAGTAGGGTAGTCTAAAAACCGCCGGGGTCGTCATTGAATAATGCATCTAAAAAAAATAATAAAAAACGTTACTGTCATAAATCGTGAATATTCAGTTATTGTATGGTAACGAAAAATTGTGTTGCCCATACACCCATGTGTGTAAACACTATTATAATAAAGAATAATAATAATAAACTAATCAATCATAACTAGCTAATATCCTCAGTGATTATAATTTAACTGTGAAATAAAATTCGAATTGAGTTCATCGCTTACAATATATTATGATATACATTTTTATGCAAACTGACATAACGCTGTGCGAAAAATTTACTCGTTTCTATCACGATAATAATATTATATTTACGATTACTATGGATAAAAATTTCAAGTTATTAAAACGGAATACTTACCTATCAAAATTAATCGATATGACGAATATTTTTAACTGTAATTTGTAGGTATGATAATAACAATATACAATTTGTACTATTGTATTTGTATAAAATATCTGAAATTATATACTAACTATAGCTGAATAATGAATATTTTCAGAAGCCGCATAAATGATTATGTACAATGTTGTCCTCCGACACCGATATTATTATTATTATTATTTTTTTATTTGAACTCGTGCCCGGAAATTATAGCTATTAGATATTTTAAGGATTATGGACTATGGTTGGTAGGGTTGGTACTGTAAGGTTGTTACGGTAGGTAAGCAACACGTGTATGTGTGGCAAGGTTTTTGTAAATACAAAACCCGGGTGGTCACCCATCCGGGAATCGGTAGCAGTGGAAGTTACTTACTTTCAGTTACATTGCGTGACTGATAGCAGACAACGCGCCACGCCGATAGGCACCGATATAATTGTGTTGTTGATTATACTATATAATATTATGTACATCACATTACAGAATGTATTTACATTTTGATTTTTAAACTAAAATTATTAATTTATATTCCGTTTTTTGTAAATATAATGTGTTTATTATTTTCATACAAACTACGAATTCATCGTTACGTCTACATATAACCAGTCCGTTATAAAAATAACACTGTCTGCGTTTTTAGGATAACTCGTTTACCATAATAATGTTTGCACGCAATGCGCTGGAATGTCTGGAATATCGTATAAAAAAAATCCGAATAAAATACTTGATTGTTTCTCAATTAATGTAGATCAAACGATTTAGAAGAAAAATAAAATTGTTTTCCGAGTCTAATCGTCTTCAAATAAAAGTTTATCGTTTGCATCGAATGATGTAAATCGAAATGGATAAAAAGAAAAAAAAAATAATAATAATACTAGCAACGACAATTCGTAGTACGACTACGACGCTGCAGCATAATATACTCAATACGCACTATATATACATAATATACAGGTATATAGGGGTACTCCACCATTATTGTTTTATTACCTACCTCGAAACAATATTTTTCGCATTTAAGAAGAAAACCTAACACCAATTTAACCGCAGGGATTTCTCCCGTATACATCTATATATAATAATATGTACCCCATGCGAAACTATTAGGAGCAGGAACGTATATTGAATTCGTACATCTCCAAGTATTGTGTGTTCCTTGATAAACATGTTTCGGATCGCCGCCGGCGGATTAGTCTGAGTGATTTTTTTCTCCATAGGTATAAATACATACATAAAAACAGTGTAGATTTGTGCAGACCGGTGAACTAAATATAAAAACACTGACGTCGCTCCGTGGCAGTAAATACGTCCGTGTTCGCCGCCAGGAAGTTGTGGTCGGGGAAGTGAATTGAATTTCCACGTTCATAATGAAGTCTAAGAAGAAAGTCTTTTCGACGGCAAACTCGATTGTACCGCGCACCAAAAGCCGTTTTCGATTTATATTACATTTTTTATTTTTTTTTGCCACGGCCTCGAAAAACACATTTTTCTGCTGCTGTTAACACAATACACTTGCTGAGGTTATAATGAGTGTTTTTTTTTTTACTACCGTACTAAATCATTTCATGTCTGAACCGTCAGGGTTCCGCCGCTGTAGTAATATCACTGTTGTATCGAACGAAAATACATAACTCGCGATGAACGTAATATTATAATACAAGGATATTGGATGAGCGATGTAGTCCACGAGAGAGTACTCGATTTAGATATTATTCGTAAGTAGGTGGTGGGATATTCAGTTCGAAAATGATCGTATCGTGAATTATGACCGTTTTGGACGGACTAAAGGGAAGACGTGTTGATATTATTTTCGGACAACGATTCTAACGCATATTGGATATTTGGGTTTTGATCAAGCCGGTACCATGAGCGTTTCATTATCGGTAAATGTCTTAACCTGTTGACGGATTTTGACGTGGCTACCACGCGCGGAGTGTCGAAATTCGTTTCGATATATTTTATGAAATGTAAATAATATGACGCGTTAAATCGGACTTGGCAATAATAATTTCATAGACGATTTGATTCGGCCCGATTGAGAAAGGATTTTAATGTCAAGTCTGCGGCGGCGGTGCCAGTTGTGGCGGAGCAAAGTAGCGAATACGCGTATTCGTTCCACGGTAATTGGTGTTTTCTATATTCTCTCCGTGCTCTGCAACTTACAGTAAGCGCTTTTACAGACGTACAATTCCACAGAGAATCGTTGTCAGAGAGGGGAAAGAATATGAACATTATTAACCGTCATAACGAAATCCCTCGCATATACAGCGCGGCCGAGCCAGGAAAACTGAAAACTGCAAAAAAAAAACAAACAACAACAACAACTACCTCTATAGAACGACAACCTTAATCTTTCGCTGGGCCGATCATAAAAACCGTTTAAAGACATGCCGCGTTAGCACACGGGCACAACGTGTAATTTTTATTACTTTCTCTATATTATCCTCAGTGTGTGCCGGTCTTAGTGCGGTCGGCAAAGAAAGAGAAAAAGACAGCACACGTGCACACATACACACATACACACACGCAAGCGACAGACGAGGTACAGAAAAATCCAATAAACCTAATAGCTCTGCGGCGCGGGAAGCAATCGCACATTTTTCTTTTTTTTTCCTCCTGCCTGCCCGGTGCAATTATCCGGATCTACAAACACACACACACACACACTGTGTACTATTTGTCTTATTCAAAAGGTAATTTGTTTGTTTGTTTGTTTTTGTTACCGTTTAACTAGATCGTGGAAACCGCTTTTAGCGACCACTGACCGATGGGTTGCAATCATAAGCATGCGGAGAATTTTTTTTGCGAGTGTGCAGAAAGTTTCAGTGTATAGGTGACACTTCGTAGAATTTTATTTTAGGGCAAAATGTATTATAATACAACAGAGTATTATAGCATTTTGTGCCCAGAGACAATTTTTCTAGCAATAAAAAAAATGCTCCGATCATCAACATTGAAATTGATATCTGGTAGCAAATGCAAAATCAAGCTTGTACTGCGGTGAGTCAAAAGTAGAAATAGCTCAGTACTTTATAAAATAATCGTAGGAAAAAGGGTGGGAAAGTAACCGGTCTGCAGTTGGTGTTGATTCTACATTTATACCTTATTATTAATCATCGTAATTTATATTGTGTTGAATGAATTATGCACAAAATGCGTTTCAATTCTGAGAAAATATAGGTCTTAGTATTACTAATTATATTGTATTATCATCATAATATTATGTTTATTGATATTTAAAATTATTGTGGATTTAGACATTTTTAACTCCACTATAAGCCTTTAACTTAAATGAACCGTAATTAATAGAAAAAAAAAATCGAAGACTGTCTAACTGTACGCTGTGTTACAAATTATGTATTCCGTAAATGTTATGTACCAGTTTTGCCTATACAATGCGCCGTCGTGTCATTTTAAGTTATTTACAATAATATTATTAAGTCAGAAAGTTATACTTTATCAGCTGTTTCGTTATCAATGTGGTAATTATTTTTTTTTGTAATACGCAGTATTACGCCGTAACATCCAATACAGTCAGTTTGTAATAAAACTATTTTGTGGTCTTTGCAAACCTTTGGGACGATTTGTTAAGCACATTTTTACATAGCGTTTGATATTAGTACTGTTAAATGACAACATTATAATAAGTGATAATGATAATGTAATAATGGAGATTTTGAGGCTATACAAAATAATGTGCCGCAAGAATATTATAAAAAGTAGTATAATAGAATAAACTAAATGTATATTAATGAAATTATAGTGATAAATGTCATAATAAATGAATAATATCTAATAATAATTATGTTAAAAATAAGAAGCTATAACAGCCATTATTTTTTGATTACCGTAGTTGAAATGGTTAAGAAAAAATGTGTCACTCGTACGCTAACAGTGTGGCTATGATCCATATGGATAAATATAATTATCTGTATGAGTAGTATTTATATGCCGATTTACTTCACAAAACATCATCGATGCCCGGTGGACACAGCGGTACAGACAATAGAATGGTGGTAGTGTCAAAGACTATACTTAGTATCATATCAGAATTCGGAAAAATAAACTCCATTTATGCTGGAATGAGATGGCAATGGAATTAAATATTGATGTTAGTTTGTTTACAATCTTATGTTTATATAAAAAAATTAAATTACTAGCATAGTAAATTATATTATAGTTATATTCCAGTCAGATTGTTGTATTATTATTCCGTAATTAATTATTCTTAAATCATTCATAATCGATTTAACTGTTAAGTATATAATATAGTTAAATTTTAGTAACAGTAGGTATATAAGAAACTTTATAGGAACCATCTTTGTCTCCACAACAAGATCAGCTTCCAGAAAAAATTATTTATATATAATGTCATATTTAATAAGTATTAATATTTTTTAATTTACATGTATTTACCTACAATTGTTTTAATGAATAATGAATAACTAAATAAATAAATAAATATCGATATACATCCGGGTTTCTTTTCGTTTGCGAAAATTATGAAAAATGAAAACAAAACTGACTATCTCAACTGTATCAATCTCACAAATCGTATATACCTCTTCCATGTTATTATGGCAGTAGATGATAAAGTTTTGTCGAACAACATATTATTTGCTCGTGACTGTGTAAGACTTTTTGTGCCCACAATTTATCGTGAAACGATTATTTTATCTCCATACGTTCCTACTAAATTTCTCAGTTTTTTTTGTTTTAAATATATCGTTTTATTAAACAATATTGAAAAAAATATTTTATCAACATAAGTGATATATTATGTATAATTTATTTTTGGCTTGGATACAACTTTTTTTTCTTTTTTTTTGATCCGTTATTAATAGAAAACAAACATTAATTACAATTGTAGCGATTAAATGTTAACACGTCACCGCAATAAAATTATTTTTATTATATACTTCCTATTTTTAAGTTATTATATTTTTTTCTCGAGAGTAATTTTTTTCTACTTTTAATTTTATAACAATACTAGCTGAACCCGTGCACTTCGTTGCCCTTAAAAATTGGCAACTTTTAAAAAAATTATGATTATTCAACTCCCATTGGGTATAACTCGCTGCAGTAAGTGCAACTTAGCCACCCTGGTAAGCAATCCGACTACGTCGGATCACGGACAAAGTTCAATAACTCGATTTGAAGAATGAATGACAATCAATGATAAATAAATACTAATTTCTGCTGTTGACTGTAACCAATGGCAACTATTTATAAAATAAATAAAATAAAATATCGAATTTCCATCGTGAACCTCAAGATCCCTGTTTGAGCATCTATTTAAAATGTGAATTTTGGCAAATCCTTTCTTATTGCACGGTGAAAATATGAGAAGAACCCCTATTCCAAATTTCAAGTCTGTACGTTGAGTAGTTTTTGAGATACAGTGATCAGTGAGTGAGTGGTATTTGGATTTTATAAGTATAGATAATGTTTTTTTATTTGTATACACATAAGTTACTCACAGCTATAATAACTATCATAACAGCGTCGATAAATTTTTTTAACCATTAAACGAGTCTTTTCGATCAGTGGTCACTGCACGGTGTCATCAATCGCAGCTTCTTTGCACTTGCGCAATACGTCAACGGCGACGAACATTATGACTCGCACATTTTGTCAACACTACCAATCCGATTCGATTAAATTGGATAAAAAAAAAATAGATATATATACACAATATATAAGTACATCTCTATTATTTTATTTTTCCAAACCGATTCGCCTTCGCTCCTATACCGTTTTTAAGGGCTTTCACTCGACGTACCGCAATATTGTGCGATTTAGCAATATAAAGTAAACGTGTTTCCATTAAACGGAAATCCCAGCTTCATAATCTTATTTCCCTCACTGTGTATATATTTACTTGTTATTTTCAAAACACTTCGTTTTTATATTATTGCTCGTCACCCCCACACCTGGATGACGCTGTCACTCTGAAGCCCCCCCCCCCCCCCATTTCCGTTTATCATTTTTATTTCCATTAGCAGTTTTAAAATTTTAATTTCGTAAATGACGAAGTTGTAGAAAAACAGATTCCGGTTGATTTTATTCTTATTTTTTCAAATATCAGCCCGATACACGCTTCATCGATCCCGCGTGCTATTCGTACACATAAATGTATAACGATCGTCTATGAGATAACGGAGCAGTGGTATTAGTAACTATTAAAACTGATTTGAGAGTATTTCTTTCTTTAAAATGAACTACCAATTTTGTTCCAGTGAAATGTACCTAAGTACTTTTTTTTTTTAAGTCATCAATACCAAAGATATTTAATCAGACGATATTTTATAAAAATGTACTGTTGCTTTCCTAAAAAATAAAATTCCCATGGTCAGTTTTTAGTGTTTTTTATTTTTTATGACATTTGTGTTACACTGATTGTAAAAGTACATTACATTTTTTTTTATTACGTTTGCACTTTATTTTTTATGTATAATATATATATATATATATATTACACTCTCAAGTGTAAATATTGGTAGTATGCAAGACTGTTTTTTTTTTTTAGAAAAACAACAGATGCTGTTCATAAATTGTATCCGTACAATTTAGTTCGTATTCATTGGCTGTCAACGTATTCATAAAGTCGGATCTATTTGCCTTACGTATTTTAATATAATACCTTATAAATAGGCCTGTAGAACTTAATCAATACAAACTAGTATATTTTACGAGATAGGGTAAATAAGTTAAATATAATGTTTAGTCAGGAGTTTTCAGTATTTGTTTCATTTCCAACGGCTGGAAGCAGAATTTGACGCTTATAGGTAGACAATTGAAAACATCATCATAACTGTTTCAGTATATTATATATAATAATAATAATATACTATACCGAATGGTAAGGAATCAATTTGTTCCACATAATAGTTATTGTTGAGTTCTATCATATTGATTGTTTGACACGATGGACTAATGAAATCGTTGTCAACCGATGCTTAAGGGGATTCGATACCGTGATTTCCTGTCTTTGTCTAACACATGCGCAACATATGAATTCAGACGTGTTTTTTGGCAAACGTACCGATTGATATAGTGAAGCGAAAAGAATTCTGAAAACAGATTTGAATTTTTCGTCAAGTCTACTTGAGATCGGTCAGTCCACATATTTTATATTATACCCCAAAACCCTAAAATTATTGTATTACTAAAGAGTAATTAAAAAAATTTCATATTTCATTTTTTGGAGAAGTTTAAATCAAAAAATCAAAAATGTAGACCGGCCGATCTCAAGTAGACTTGACAACAAATTCAAATCTGTTTGCAGAATTCTTATCGCTTCACTGTATCAATCGGCACGTTTGCCAAAAAACACGTCTGAATTCATATGTTGCGCGTGTGTTAGACAAAGACAGGAAATCACGGTATCGAATCCCCTTAATGACTTAACGTTCGTTAAAATTATTTAGTAAATCACTGTCATGTAGATATACATGACTAGAGATTTAAGCTTGCAATTTTAAATTTTCTTTAAAAATTTGATTTTTTAAATATTTTTTTTTGAATTTTCTTCAATTTTGAGGTTGTACGCTGGGTATATTAGTTAAATGTTTATTATTTAATTAGGAATCAAACGACTATGAATGTGAACTGTAATTAAAATACATAGGTACCTACGTAAAATAGTTAGCAACTATAAATGTATAAGTAGGTAGTTCTGATTTATAGTCTTGTGTAAAAACGAGGTATTATGTAGTCATATAGATTATAATAACTATAATAACCAATGTTGGAATAGAAAACTAATATATTATATAGATAAAGATGATAGATAAATAGAATTTATCTAGAAAAAAAAGTAGATAAGCATTTTTTTGTATTTTTTTAGTCTTGATAATGTATACTATATGCAGTGGCTCTGCCAGAAATTTCAAAAGGTGAGAGAAACCACTAGAATAAATACCATATATATATGTTGTATACCATATAGCCTTGACTTAATAGGTACTACACAAACCAAGGGGGGTGACCTGGCCCCTCGACCGCCCTAAATACGCCACTGGAACGATGCGTACAACGATTTATCGATATTTTTCTACACAATTATTATTTCTCTTTAAAAAATCATAACTGTGGTCACATATTACTTGTCATCAATTTTATAATCTTTTTAATCAAATTCAATAAATATACTGAGGTATACTTAGATAATACTTTATCAAACTTAAAATTTAAAAACGATGTTGTAGTTGAAAATGTATAAAATGTACAACTTTTTAGCTAAAGATTGAAAATTTAAAACAAAGTTCCACGTAAAAATATAAAATAATTACCTTATTTACATTAAAATAACACTAAAATTACAATAAAATATACGTAGTAATATATTTTATGTCTATAGATATTTTTAATACATATCATAATTCATAAGTGTCAAGGGCTCTCGAATGGTAAAATTTACTATGGATTCATCGATCTATGCGCGGCTACACTATATTATAGTATATTAACTGTTATCAAAAAAACGCTTAGATGATAATATTACTATTATTAAAGTAATTTATTTTACTACTAGCGATTAGTACTAGGTACAGTAGGTTAAATTAGTTTTTACCCGAAAAATTGCATTTGAAAATGGCATAGTGTGTATAAAATATAAAAGTATATTTTCAGTCTCAAATGCCAAAAATTAATGTTTTTAAATTACAAAAAAATTTCTTAAATCGTTATTCTTCGTTTAAATATCTAATTTCGTCCATATATTAACTTGAAATGTCTATTAAATAAAAAGGCAGTGTAAATACATTTTTAGATTTTTTGATTACAGTATAAGATATTTCTAAGAAGCCTTCTTTTCAATCCTTCAATCTCTTCAATTGAAGATTTTCTTATTATTTTAACTAAAAACTTATTTTTGATATTTTGTCAACATTTTTACTTTTGATTGTATATAAATAGAAATATTTTAAAATTAAATATTCTGGTGTAATGGTACATATTTTAAATTCTAAATGTTTGTTTGTAAATTATGGTACCCAGGACAATTAGAGTAAGTTTAATGTACCAGTGAATTCCGACGTTATTACTCGAATCATATAAAATATAATTAGAATCGAGACTCACAGAGGTGAACATGCTGTGATACATACACTGAACTTACAAACTTACTTGAATGCTTTTTATTGTTTTCAGAATTCGTAACAAATAATTATTTACCGTTAGTAATACGTGCCCATGACGGTAATATTAAATATACAACTAAATAAAAGTATAATTGACCTGAGTTGATTATAGAACATTATACTTTCTTTTGATATTCATATCAAGTGTTTCAAGAGTAAAAAGAATTAAACAACGATGACCTACAATTCAAATAAATATAAATTGTATGTTATTAGTTGGTAAAGAACATACTAGGTACTATTATAGTATTTCAACTTTTTAATTTCCGTTAAACTCATATTTTTTTCTGAAAACAACTCTTGAAATTGAAAATTATTATTAATATTTGCTTATAATTATAATTCTACGGATGAATACAGTATTAAGATTTATTTAAACACATCTCCTTAAGTTCTTTCATCCACCAAAGTTTAATGGAATTGTTTTTCAAAGAATTTAGATTATAATACATAATTTTTAACGTTTCGTTGGTTTGTAAATATCTTAGGAGCTTATATTATTTCCCCCCTTAATGAATAGTTGCAGAAGTAAAACCACAATATTATAATGAAATCTATATAAATTTTGCAAATGAATTTCCATTTCTGAATTGTATACATCTAAATATGCTATTGGGTGTACAACAAATGCCAATGTTGAATAAAGAAAAGTTTTTTTTTATCAAAGGAACATATAAAGTTTTATTGAAAAATAAATTTACTACGGGCTTGTTATTTTTCAAATCGAATAGCGAATTTGGCAGGAACTTCTTCTATTAATGTTGTAAATAAAATGCTAGAGAGGAAATATTGAGTGTATTAAAGTTGCCTTATAATTTATAGTTGACACTATTATGTTCTTAAGAGGACGCCACACCCGCATGTGTTGTCTCCGTCTTACGAGTGCGTAACATAGGAAATTTTACGCTTAGCAGATCGCTTTTATCTCCGTTAGAGTAAATTGATCTGTTTTAAATTTTCAAGGTGAGATTACTATCTAGACAATGACATAGGTTTTTTCTTATATTTTAATTTTAAAGCGAGTCATGAGTAGTTTAAAATTGTAAATTGTTTGTACACCTTAGAATACTTATAGCTCACTTTAAAATTAAAATATTATAAAAAGCCTAGGTCATTGCCAAGATAATAATATTACTTCTAAATTTAATTAGAGATCAATTTTCTCTAATTTTGAATCTAATGGAGGTAAACGTGATCTGCTTAAAATTTGTTAGGTCATGCACTTGTATGACGGAGACAACACATGCGTGTGTGGACTTCTCTTAAAATAAAGTTACTGTACTGCGATTTAGAAGTATATGGTGTAGACATGGAGTTTATAAATAGGTAAAGTACTTACTATGACGTAGAATATAATTTATTAAATATTTTTCTTTTACAAATATTATTTTATATAAAAAAATAATAACTATGAGTAAATTAGAATTACGAGAATTATTAAAGTAGTGTCGCTTAACGTGTCCGCCATCGTGTCAACTAATCTTTTTCGTTTGTTCTAAATTGTAATCACTGAATTAAATTATTGTTTTAATTTTTCAGATTGTAAATTATCAAATTATTTATTTACAGTAATTAAATAAACAATACACTAATGATGTCAATGAAGTGGTTTAAAACGTGATAATTATAAAAATCATAATCATAACTAACAGCTTTATATCTTATACTATAGTTGTTCTTAGCTACGATGCGTGCAAATTACAATTGCAGGTACAATTAATACAAGTACAGCGATGATGACAGTATTATTTTATGATTTTAACTTTTAATTATTACCTAATATAAAAATACCATTGTTATACCGACGCGTCTAATGTTAATGTTTGGTGTGACGGATCAATATACATATTATTATCATCGTCAAAAATATTGTACCTGCATAGTGAGTAGGTAGGTACCTGAAATATTATAAGAGCACATTCGTTATTATTAATTATCTGCTTAAGAAATGACTATGCTGTGGGTTACCGGGAATTAACCTACCGCGTGCATTAAATATATACGAATAAGTACATAATTCACGTCATTGTGACTTTATGGTAGCTCTTTTAGTTTCACTTGATAGTTCCGAGTCGGTTTTTTCATCAGATAAAACCGTGAAATTTATGCTCATTGCTCACAGCACTAACAAGAGACACCGATCGTTGGTAGTGAAGATGGTTTACGAGGTGTTTTAGGGTTCCACTCACGTCCGCAGCATTTATATTGACGCCGAATTAACTAGATACCTATCTAATAAGCTGAGACATCAAATGAGAGTACGTTTACTGCATTATTTAGGTTATTATCATATACATGCAGGTGAAGTTGGCGGCTCCGTGATATTACCGTCGAAATAACATGTTCAATATTAACTTTTTATCACATAACGTTGCTCGTGAATGATTTATCATCAAATTATGTGTTATAATTTTCTGAAAAGATAAACCACACGCGCACGAACACATATTATAACGTACACATATTAAATTATACAACGTTTTATTTAAATTGTATATGTTTATACTACCTACTCTCAATAATCATATCTACTGAATGCTTAGGATCCGACGACGAAGATTTCAGATCGTTTAAGAATAGCATTAATAGTTACATAAAAGCATAATACTATTGCAATATTATATAATAATATGATAAACTCGTTGGATAATCTTACTTCGTTATGGCGGCGGCGACGACGACGTTGTGTCGGGGAAAAAAGTAAAAGTAGATAAAGTCGCATCAGCCGAATCGTAATGCCTTTATCGAGTTCTCCCCGATGATAGGCTCGTTATATGCGCGTTTTACAATTGAATTTCACCGTGGACGGGTATCGCATATATATACATACAGCGTGCAATAAATATTTCGTATACTTTACGGTCCGTCGTTATTTCAGCATATTAGTAAACCGCCGTATGTGTACGACCGGCGGCGGCGCGGCGGTGGCATATGTGTATGGCACCACTATATGTTATTTTGGCTTTAAATTGATCGGTTTTATCTTAATTGGTGCCCCGGACGACCCGGACGTTCACTTATTCTAAAGCTCAGTCGTAAATTGCGTGTATGGGTTTGTAGCTAATGGAATTTCACGGAATCTCCCGGCGGCCCGTTGGAAATTACTTTCAAAGAGAAGAAGGGATTTAGGGGAGAAAAAAAATGGTTTAAAAAAAAATATCCAATGATTCGGGAACTGGAATAGTATTTCGTGTACGTGGATTATATGCCGGCAACGAAATCGCCGAGGTTAATTGGTAAACTTTCCAGTCCACATGGAGGACGGACGGGCGGACGGACGGACGTGTATATGATGGCAAAGGTATAGCACGTGAGTGAAACCATTCACAAAGTTGGAACGCAAGTAAAATTTTTATCCCGTTAGTATAATAGATTGTGTCTGTATACCAACTCGACTGTAAGTAGTTGGGAATTCCGACTCTTCTCCTCAACAGACACACTATTGATGTTTAGTAATAATGTTATTTTTTCTTTTTACTGTCTAAAAATTAAATTTCACTAGTAAAAAGATAAATTGTCAATAAGACGTTGTCAATGTGTATCCACTCGATAAAAATAAATCAGAAGATGTGATTTCGACGAGGATAATGCAGTGCCTATGCTTTTATCGTTTAAATTCGTCTAGTGGGCAGTGCATAGGTAAGGTACATGAAGCCAAAATTCGTGCACACTAATAGTTTTCGAACAAGTAGTAGGCTCGTGTCGCAGAGCATCTTTACAGATTTTTGTATCTTTAATTTTTTCTATATTCGTCTGAAAAATGACAAACTAATTGTAGTCACTGTCCACTGAGTAGTGCTACTACAATACGTATAATATGAGATTAACCGCTGCTAGAAAATGCATAAGACATGCCACATTAGTATACGAATACTGAACGGAATTGATGTGCCGAAAACGCAACCACCACGTTTTCACAAAATTTGGCACTTACATTTTTAAAATCAGTATGTCGAGGACCGATGTGTATGGTGTGCAAGTGTGATTATATTGTCAACCAAGTTTATATTAACATTCGACAGCTTAAGAATATTGTATCTAGACTATTTATTTGTATACACTATTATCTAGATATTATATTAGATATTTTGATATAGGTAAGTTTCATTTCAATAGTCCACAAAACGTATGGTTATTAGGCATCTGTAACGCAACGCTATCAACAAACTACTTTCGTTTGTGTGACCTATTTTTTTCTTTTCATCGGACTGGATTATATATATACTATATATTATATGTATACTATCATGTTAATAAAAATTAGACGTTTTCAATAGATTTCTCCCCACGGACATCTACCAATTTATATAATATCTATATTTAATGGGTCGGGGTCGTGTATTGCTCGCCGCCTGTTTTTATTTCGTTATTTCTGGCGTAAGCAAGATAAACCGGATACGCGTTGTACATTAGATTATTTTATTATTATGATTATTATTATTACTACACGCATGTATATACGTCGGTATTTACCCCTGGACCGTGTTTCAATGGCCATGGGGTAGCTTTAATCACGGTTCCTTTGCCGCCGTCCAGTCACGTCGTTCGGCTGCTCTCGTTTTGGGGGTTCGCGAAGTGTCTGGGGACTCGAGGTGTATCAACCCCTTTGCTTTGTTAACCACCTCGTCTTTCGGCGTTTTACTACCGGTGCGGCTTCGGGCGCCTTCTAAGGCTTCTGCAATGTCCAATTTTCTCCAGACTTTTTACGACGCTGGACACTATGCAAACTGACCTCAATTTTCGTCGGTTCTTTGTGACCTACAGTACTGCTCCCGACCGACCTTAACAAAAACGCCATCATCCGACGACGCTGGATACGTATCCGTCGAATGTCTGACGGTCGGTATAATACCAATGAAAGTTTTCTTATCGACTCGATGGTCCGATGCTTAGAACTAATATTAACTCCCCGGTTTTTCACCAGTTGTGAACAAATATGTATTAACCAATAGTTAATTTTGTAAGTGTATAAAGTTAACACATGAAACTCGATTCAACAGAACTAAATCTCATCATTAAATAATATTTTATTGGATTACATTTTAATCATTTTCACAATAATATTGTATATTTCAAAAACTAATTATAAACGTGTGTCGAAATAACATTCGTAAATCGTAATGCTTATACATTGTAATAAAGTATAATAATTTTTTATACATTTTGAGTAATTGTTTTAACCGTCGTAAATAAAATATACATACTGTAATAGGTATTAAAAAAAACATCGTTTAGCTTTTAAAAATAAATGACTTTTTTCTCAATTTGCCATTTTGTTTAACCAATAATTTTTTACAATCCAAATGACATTTGCATTTGTATTTTTATTGGTCTTCTTTTAAATGTAAATGTTTAAAACATTGAATATTTAAGTTTTCTATTTTAATAAATTAACATTTTTCGTCTTTGAAAATATAATGTAATCACTTGGTATATTTGCAACGACAACGACAAAAAAATAAATTCTATAATTGTTTACAAACGAATTAACAATTTAAACTCTTAAGATTATCATTGTTTTATATGTTATATTAGATTTTAAATTATACGTCGTTTGTTTCTAAATCAATATTTGCTGAAATGATGCGAAAAAAAAATTAATTTACATTAGCTACTTACACGAAATTATTACAAGTAAGTACACTATGATGAAACATTCACGGGTACCTATTTGATGTTGCTATTTGAAAACTGAAAGTTAAGTACAAAGAATACTTATCTTCACATTTTCCCGTCCAGCGTAATGATGAGTGATAACTGCTGTTACGGGTTGAGTTGGAAATAATAATGGAATTCATTATTAATCCATTATTAATTACTTTCGAATTAATTATGGACTGTAGTCATTATTAATATGTATAATGAATAACAACATTATTATAAGTTTAATACGGATTAGAAAATAACCAAAAATATGTAGAGATATAAATTATACGTGCCTGGAAAACCTGTCTGGTATTTTTTAAAAAGACACTATACCAGGCTGGTACCTATAGTATTGACTTTGGGTGACCCATGATGGCGGGGTATTAACTAATCAAGAGTTTTGCGCAGTTGTTTCTTAATTTATAGTACCTAATCTATGGTATGTGAGATTTAGTTGTCTGTTTGAGTGAAAAATTAACGTATATATTTAGACGAGTATTTAGATTTTGTTTAAATATTATGTTTCTTACAATTATTATCGTTTGAAAAATACTGGTAATTTTCAATTATAATTTCTCAGATGCAACGAATATATATTATTTTCTATCAGAAGCCTTCAAAGTTGAAGATCCAAGTATTTTTTTCGATTACTTGTCTTTTCTAGTAAACAGACAGACGCAAAAACAAAGGTATAACTGCGAACGACATGATTAACTCCCGGTATCCAAATGTATTTTAATATAGCTCATTAACCTATAATTCTAAATAAGTACAATTTAAACAGAATTTTGTTATCCTAATATTATGTTGGTACTATATTTTAGCAAATATGAATTTATATTAAATAATAAATACTTTATCATACAATAAGTCGTTATCTAAATATCACCAATCGTAATTAAATAACTCAATACAAACAGTCGTAACTATGTAGGTACAGTAATAATTATACGAAAAATAAATATTTATCTTTATATTAATAATCTTAACTATGTACTGGTAACTAACGGTCAACTGACTAACGGACACAGTGGGGATACAAGGTGTTCTCGACTTATATCTAGAAACCAAAAAGGAGTTATTGATTTATATTTAGAAACCTAAAAGGTGTTTTCAACTTAAATTGTTTAGAAACCTAGAACACACATCATTGTATAATCAATGCATTCATCGCTCCTTTCAGAATCTATAACAAAGATACTTATTTATAATCATAAAATTATCTATATACGCCTAATGTTTGTTTTTGTTCTCTTTAATATTGTTTAGTCTTTAATAATTATATATTATTTACTATACCTACCTATATCATATAATCTGTTCCAATGGCGTCCACCAGCGACTGACGCCTCATCGAGATGATTTTTAATTCGATATTGCAAATGGAAGTTCTTATTTTTAGTGTATCACGGATACACAATGTGTTGATTTTTTACTATATTTATGTAAAATGTATATAAATGGTGTCTTGTCAGCCGAAAATTGTTATCATTATTATTCTATTCAGATTACTTCATCATTTCATTTAGGTTACTTCTGATTTTATGCCGTATAGATTTATTTATTTTTCTCCTCTCTGTGCTCTATCGTACTTATTAATTAATTTTCTCGTTCAATAAACTCTAAATTACATTATTTCCGCTATTCATACTAATTTATACACAAACGTAGCAAAAAATGATACGACTTTTCAAAAATAAAGAAGCCCAATCGACTTTTGGGCGTCGTACTGTCATATTATTTTCATAACAGCTGTATAAATCGAAGCTTCTCCCGGCGTGTTTAATAAACGAAAAAAAAAAGGTTTTAATCGTTTATCGTCGAAAATTATATTATTATCACATTTCGTGTAATGATATGTAAATAAAAAAACAGGTAAAGTATTAACGAGAGCCAAAATGTGGTCAGCGCAACGAAACTCGGGTTTATCATGTATCGCGTGCGCCACGTGTCAATAGTTACTGCACACACACACACACACACACACACACAAACTCGCGCGCGCGTAGGGAGTAGGCGATTCCTGGCTAGCAAGTCTTAATTAACGACAAAGTGAAAATAAAAAAAATAGCCATAATTACTGTTAACCCTTGTCGGGTAAATTTGCATTCAGCCAATTTAAAATTATTAACATTAAAAACGTAGGAGGCTTCCGGAAACTCGGAAAAGTCACGTATAGTCCAAACGTTTGTTCATGGTCATCTCGTTTTGTGGCGTTATAGTTAGTGCGCGGATACACGTCGTTAGAGCTTTCCAAGTATACCGTCCCGGTACATATATTATGGCTAGTGTAGTTTTAAATGAAAAACAAACGAACCGTCGGTATGCGCGTAGTAGGTAGTTTAAACAAATAGACTTCGTCAGCGGGAAAAAAAATACCTAACCTAACCGTCCTGGGCCGTTACCGCCACAGCCTCTGCTTATTCGGCCGAAGCAATAATCTTATATAAAGGCACAACCCTACACCGCGGCACATCGTCGTCGCCATAATACACACGGCGGAAGTGGCATCACTCGGACAACGATGCTCGGAGAGTTCAACATTCTACTCGAAAAAAAACATCGAATCCCCTAGGATGTTCTTATAGCACCTATAATTATTATCTCAACGTTCTTTTAGTCTCAAACATAAATAATGTAATACGTCTGAAATCCGGAAACTCCAATCATTCTTACTACGATGAATTCAATCCTATATACGTGATGACTTTTAACGGTTTATCATCTGTAAAGAATTGTGATTCCGCATTGAAAAAAACAGTAATTGTTGAATTTATAACACTCAAAATTTCTTCGAAACTTCCACCAATCGATCAAATAAGCATTACTCAGAAAATCAGACTTTCGTTATGGAAAAAATAGTGTTAGGTACGCGAAAATTACATCACGTTATAAACTCCAACCGCTGTACTCAATTGATTCAATTTGCCAGAAACAACCAATTAAATATATTGATTTATTTTTGATCAATAATCAGCACTCAAATTTCACAATTTGCACGACGTCGGTGTAGGTGAAATCGTAAAAAGCACAGGTGGTAAATTGCGTGAAACATTTCGCTCAACCACAAAAAAAAAACAATTTAGTAAAAAATACGTTTAAATCTTTAATATAATTTACCATGCATTTTCGTGACAACCGTCCAAAATTCACATCATGTTTACATCCGTACCAAATCGTTTCATAGAATTTGCACTTTGTGTCATTCCTGAAAATGTTTCCAGGAATTGTCGAGAGTGTTAACCATATCGACACATTGAATCGGATTTAATTCTGTCAAATTGGTATGCGGGCTTTCATATTTTATTTTTTATATTGTTTTGAATTTATTTATTATACGGTTGGTGGATATATTATTTATGTGTTAAATATTTAGATTTTGGTATTTTCACTATCAAATATATTATTTAATATCTCTATACATAAAAATGGTTTCTAATCCTTTGTCATGCCATCACTTGAGAACGCATTTACCGATTTTACCAAGTTTTGTCGTGGTGGGTATACTGTAAGGCATTGGACGTGCCTCAGTCTGTACCTGATAAAAACGAAAATTGGCTAAGTATGTCCATTATTATTCCATTTAGCGTGACATTATGGATTTATCTATTTACAAGGCGTTTTAGTATTTTCTTTTTCTTTTGCCAGGTTGAATAAACAATACTAAACATATTATTTTAATGATTTAACAATGAGCTAATGGTTCTTGATACATGATTCAGTGGCCCACGATTGGTCCAACAGTGGGTCATTTAATTAGTGAACCATTTAATGAATAAAAACCTGTTCCCTTTGAATTATTGATATCGTGATCGTATTGCATTGTTATTCTATACATTAATAGTATGTTAATATTGTACTGTGGCAATATTGAGAAAAATGGATATTCAATGGTAGTCGTGTACTTGTGCGGAGGGGGAGGTGATCGATTTGTATCAAATATAGTATAAACTATAATTATTGTTAATAGCCTGTAAATAAATAACATATGATTAGCGATATGATTTTTTAAATATAAATACTCGTATGAAAAATATATGTACGTCATATTATTATACGTACAGGGTGGTTCAACGTGGTTTCCTGTGGTAACCTTACAGGAAAACACAACCGCTCACTTTACAGCTGTATTTTGTCTAGCCAGCTAAAAAACTAAAATTAACGTTATAACCTTTTTAGTTATAGTGTAAGATCGGAAACACGCTATGCATAGCTTAAACATTGTTTCCAGCTCGCCGACGACAGGAGCAGAGCACCAGACATGAGTGAAGAGCGTTTAGCGTGGTTTTTCTTCGCAGATACATTGTACAATATTAATTATTTTTGCGATGTCTCTGTGGTTTTTTTATCCTCGAAATTGGTTTACCGGTTACGAGTTACGACCTTCTTCTCACCACCTTGCCAGTGCTATATTTGGTGCATTTTGGAAAACAATATCAATTTCGTCTCCGAACGCAATATAACGAGGTCTCGGGATTTCACTTCGATAAATACCCGCCAGCATCCACAAACGCTTAGTTTTTGCGACGTCCGGTCGGTTGTCATCGACATGTGAACGGCGTGAATGTGTTTTGCCTTTAAAACCTAAATACCACCTTTCTTATACCACGGATACAATAGCGGTGACCTGCAATATCTGTCATGCAAAGTGACTACAGCCCCCGAGCCATTCCGACGTCCCGTGATGAGACTAGACTTGCGAGTCTCACGTCCGACGCGCGCAGTATTTTAAGATATATAAATAGGCTTTGGATCGTATGAATCACAAACTCGACTTTTAGTTCGTAATCATCCCTTCCCCTACATAGTTCACCACCATCGTCGGCGATGAGGTCGTATACACTACAATACTCTATGTGTACACTCTCGTGTGTAAAAAAGGCTAGGTAAACGTCTCTTCGAAGACCCGCTCAAACACACCCGTCTATGTTGCCCGAGGAGTTCTTGCAACTTTCAAGGCTCCCGTGATAAGACTAAAGTGAGAGGGGAAGAGTGACCACCGTGCTGCATTATGAAATTCCTTCGTCTCGCAGTCTCACGTGGTTCTCTGTCACTCTCAAATTATATACTAAATTATATATTATACTATATATAATATAATGCTCTTCTGTCCGTTTTTAGGCTGGGTACCGATATTTTATTTTACCAGCCAATTTTGTTGTCAAGGTTACTTATTAACAAAAATATATTTATGATTCATAAAATTTACCTTATAGAGGAAAAATATCGTATAGTGTGATAAGGTTTTTTTTTTATACAACCATGTATAATACAATCACACATATTTACAAATATATAGCTGTACCCATTAAAAATCTATAAGAAATTTATCAACATTTAAAAATATATTTCAAGTAATTGAAAATATTTTCATAAAAAATATAGTGATTAATGCAATTATAACATAAAAAGTCGTATAATATAACATTAATAAATTGATATTCATCTATAATAAAGTATAATATGACGTTTCAAACGTGAACAATTCCTCTTCAATGTTGACTTTTTTTCTAAAAGACTTTAATTTTGTATATTTAAGTACAATTATTAGGTTCAACTAAGTTGGCGTAAAAATTAAAGTCTTTTAAAAACAAGTCAACATTGAAGAGAGAACTGTTGTTCAAGGCTGTTACGTCATATACTTATGTACCGTGAAAATGTTGTGAAGAGCAGAGTGTGCAGTGCTTGAAAAATGTTTCAACCTTTATATAAAAATAACCTTTAAGTTTAAACATCGAGAAATACAAGGTGAGAAAGCAGACAATGACCTTATGCCTTCAGGATTGATAATCGACTAATACACTCTGATATTCAAGCCAACATGACAAAATTGAAACTGATGAACGTAAATATCGTATGTAGAGTCGGCGTTAGTGTGAGGGGGGCGACTGGTGAGTGAGAGAGGTGCATACCCCCACCAATGAATAACCCATTTATACAGTCGGAATATAAACTTTACTCTTTAAAAATTAACATATTATAAATTAACATACTATTAAAGAACTTCGTGAGGATGGCCACAACTCACGAATCATGCCACAACCAATGTATAACCGTGGTCAGACTATACGAAGTTATCATAGTTTTAGGTATTAGATTATTGTTGTAATCGTCCTACACTGCTACAGTATTATCATCGTCGACTTATACAAATAGACGGAACATTTGTTCCGAGGATTGGGAGACGTTGCCAAAAGGACTAAGAGAGATATCATGAATATTATCTTATGAGTGAGAGAAATGGTACTATTCCGAGGGCACTAGATCCCGGCTTTGGTGCCTTGCAGCTATAGCCGCGGACCTTATGTTAGCACTAGGTGCTAGTCAAGAGCCGCGGAGGTTTTACGCCGCCGCCTGCCGACTCGTAACACTGCATGACGAATCATGGCTGACGTGTTCATGGTTGACAGACAGATGACCGCACGTCGTCTAAGGACCACGAGCACCGGGCACGCACGGAGGGATTCTTCGGCGCTCCCGTACCATCCGGCTAGGGCATACAGGTGCCTTTTGCCACCTTGGTGGGGCCGCAATCTATCCACGTTGCTTTCCGTTTTTAGTCACGGACAACCTTCGGTGCATATAGCCCCAACGATAGGCTAAGGAGGGGCCGTGCTTCTTCAGCCGGCTGTCACCGTACGAGTCCACCCGGCTCCGTCACTCGGCGGCCTTCCCCTGACCAAGCATTCGGCCTTTTACCACATAATATACTCCTGTATACCGCCACTCCGTAACCAAACCGCCGTCGACCTAGGACAGTGTCCGCCGCGGTCGACGTGTGAGGGCTCGGTGTTAATCTCTCAACACCGAGGGGCCTCACGTCCCGAAGCACTATTCTCGCCTTCCGTGAGGTAAGGCACATCGATGGTAGGATGCTCGGACGAAGCTTAGCGTGGCAACGTGACCCATTCAGGTCTTGCGTCCTTATATTTCCGAAGATGCTTTATTTCTAACGATCGCTCCTTTTGGTTAGGACTTCCCTCGCGAAGGTCCTCAGAGCTTCGAACGTCTTTTTAGATCTGAGGAAGCCCCGTCCCTAGGTGGCCAAGCTTCGTCCTCCTCACTGAGTATCTGCTTCAGCTTTCTTCGAGCTATCCTTGTTCTTGGACAGAATCTCAGTACGTGTCTTACAGTTTCCAGCTTGCGGTCACACTCGCATATTGGATCATCAACCAGCTTGAAACTATGCAACTTCGCCCTGAAGTCCCCACGGCCAGTGAGAAATTGAGTGACGTAATAGTCAAGCTTTAGGGGTAGCTGATATCGGAGTCTCACAGACGGTATCATCTTCTGAGACCAGCTACCTTTTTCAGATGTTTCGTAGCGGACCTGCCATTCACTCATTAGTTCTTCGGTGCGGAGTTCTAATTCCTCCGGTGTGATCAACTGGCGTGCTGCTCTCCTCTTGAGCGCTTGGAATTGCACTTCAAGGTCGAGTGGAAAAGTTCCTGCTATGACCGGGAGACAGTTGGACGAGGCTGTCTTATACGCTCCAGTGATGGCTCTTAGCGGGGCCCTTTGCGCGCTAAGGAGTTTTTTGCGGGTTTTTTCCCACTTCGCTTCGTTGCTCCAAATTTCGGCAGCGTAGGTTATTCTCGGGAGGAATACACCTTTGTTTATGGTTCTGGCGGCTGACTGTCCCATGCCCCAGTTGGCGGAATACAATGCCCTTAACCTGCTGTACATGTCACACGTTTTTTTACTGGCGGCTAGTACATGATCCCGGTAACTTCGCCGAGGGTCCAGCTGAACTCCGAGATATTTGACTGTCTTCGACGACGCGATTCTTGGAGCGTCTCTAACTGTGCCGAAACCGATCGTATATCCGGGTTTAAGACCACCTTTGAGTGACAGGAGCTGCGTTTTCTCTGCAGAGAAGTCTAATGCATAAGAGGCTGCTTAGGCCTTGAGTCCGTCCAGATGCTTTTCAGTGCGCTTAAACGCTGTTGCCGGTCTAGCCGCACCGACCATGAGCAAAATATCATCAGCGTAAGTTATCATATTTGAGTGCTTTTGCTCTTCGCCGGTTAACAGTTTGTAGGTAGGCGATATCGCAACCTTCCACAGGGTCGGTCCTAGTTGGGAACCTTGCAGGCATCCACTTTCCAGCATTTTGACATACTGGGTGCCTTCTAACTCTAGGCTTTTTGACCGACAAGTCGAAACTGATCACTCAGTGATCACTGTCTGTGAGATCCTTGACTTCCCAATTGTTAAGGATGTGTCTGATATCTATAGTGGACAGAGTGACATCTATATTGGAAGTCCGACCATCCTGTCGGCAGAATGTATTCATCTGGCTATCTTTGTTGTGGATCACCAGTCCGTGCCGTTTGATGAAATCTTCCATTAGTCTCCCTCGTCGATTCCGTGTCACCGAGTACCATAGCATAGAGTGCCCTTTAGTGTCAGCACCGATTAGGGTTCTGTTCTCTTTGACCAGAATCTGGTCAAGGAGTTGTGTGTATAAGACGGTCGGCTGATTGTATTTGAAATATGCTGACACCAGGATAATAAAGTCCTGGGATCTAGGGCCATATGTTACCCTAACGGCGGTCACCTGTCTAGAGGAGTACGTGCCTAGGTGGATGGTCTGGAAACGTTTCGACAAAATGATCACAGCCGCACCCGCGTCCTTACTGATATGGGACCTATTACATTCGAAGGCATAAACCTTATTGTTTATGACCAGTGGCTCTTGGACGAGGACGAATTCGGTTTTTTGTTCCTGGCATATCTGTTATAGCTGGTGACTCGTTGTTCGGCTACGATTAAGATTATGCTGGATGATTTTGATTTTGCAATTCATTTTATTTCTGGGGCAAGTACCGAACGCTCAAAGTCAGTGCGACGGGTAAGTTGCCTAATCGCTGCTGTTGTTGTCGGGCACTTAGCAGATGCCGCGTTGTGAGTCTTGCTGCGGCAATTGGGGCACTTAACTGTCTGCGCCGTGCATGTCCTAGAATCGTGACGCTCCGAGCAGTTCTTGCACCTAGGCTGCTCCGCCACACATTTTTTGGCCGTGTGGCTGAAGCCCTGACAGTTGTAGCACCGAGTAATTGTATCGAATATTTTCATTTTGCATTTGGTCATACCCAGGTAGGCCGATTTCTCTTCAATCTTCGGCAACGTTTCTGGGGCGACTTCAATTACCCAGTGTACCACATGTCCGTCACGAGGACCTAACATAAACAGTAGCTTTATGTGAGATAACTCTTGTTCACCTATTTCGAGAGGTGCATTCTGGCTCAGAGCCCATGGGGTCTCATCTTTGCCAAGGAACCTGTCTACAAACTTTATGATGACTCTTGGCATCCGTGGAGCCGTCTCTACGAGATTTGTAGTGCGGCGCAGAACAGCTGCGGTTTCAGCGTCCTCGGGGAAAAGTACTAAGCCACCCTTTTTGGTTTTAACCGTCCTGAAATATTCCGAGGACAGCCCGATCCTCGTGACACCCATTTGCACGCGTTATCGTATCTAATGTTCCGTCTATTTCTATAATTCTACGATTTTAATGTAGGTAGTTACAATAAATTGCAGTCGACAATTTATATTGGAGTGCTGTAAGACTGAAACACTTAACGTAATTTATTAATTTGTTTGTGTCTTATTAATTTGTTGGTTAAGGCTTGCGAAAGTGAACGATTTTTAAGGGGTAAGATTTACTCAATATTCTATATCCATCGTGAGTGATGTGTGACTGTGTGTGTACCGACTGATTATTATTGTGCGTGAGTACTCCGAACGCTTTGTGTAATTAAAATAACTTTGGCTAAGGTTCTCGGAAATCAGTAACGAAGGTACACAAGCGCAGTCACACGCCACTATATTTTCCGATCAAAAAAGTTTCAAAATGAAAGTAATAAAAGCGAAAGAAAAATTCACCCAGGACAAAAAGCCCGTTTTTAATTTTGAAAACATATTTGAACTACTTATTCAATTATCTAGGTTATGTAGGAAAATGATTTTCGATTATTTGTATTGTTTAATAAGTATAGGTCCAATTTAGTTTTCTTTTTTTTTTCTCAAAATTCACCTTTTATTTAGTGTTACTAAATAATAATAAAAAAAAAAAAAAATCGAAAATCCATTCTTTCAGTTTCCTACATAACGTAGAAAAGAGAATAAGAAATTAAAATATATTTCAAAATTAAAATTGGACTTCTGTAAGTACATAACTTTTCCGCTTATTGGTCTACATGCCCGAAAAAACGACCCACTTTCAACGGCCTTAACTATTTACACACTCGTAACATAGTAAACTTTGCGTTCAGTATAATAAAATTCATTTCACTTTATTATTTTTTTAAATCAGAGTAAATCGATTAATAATTTACAAAAAATAAAACTATTGTATAATTTATTTTAAGTTAATATTTTTAGAATCTAGGGCATTTCGGAGGGTTTTATTGATATTTTAAATGTGAAGCAAGTTATGTTAATTTGAAAATCTAAAAAAAATTTAAATTTTTAAATGCTAACTAGCTTCAAAATTAAAACATCAATATAACTTTCCAATACGTCCAGATAACAATTTTATTTTTAAATGTTATAAATATATAATTTACTCTAGTTTTAAAATAACATAGCTAAATGAATTATTCTAATAAATATTCTGAATTCATAGTTTTCCATGTTACTTGTGTGTAAGACAGTCGATAGAGACAACACATGCGGATTTTGTTTCACAATGTAGCTGGAGAATGTATATACTTCTACTACCCCCCCCCCCCCCCCATCAATATTTGCTAGTTCCGGCCCGTATTGTATGTCATATTGTATTAGTAAGACGGAGACAACTACAGATGAGGGTACGACTTAAGACTTATGATTCCATTTTATTGGTTCTATAATAGTTATTAAACGATTTCGATTCCGGGAGAAATTAATGATAGAGCTCAAAGTAAAAACAAGTGTTTTCAAAAATAAAAATAAATAATATTAGCGGTAGGGAAAGGGGTAGGTAATATATGGAGATTTAAAGTCTTTGGAAGACTAATAAACTTCTTCCACCACCGTTTGCGACAACGTTATAAACCTTAAATTGTTAAGTTATATGAACGATTTGATTTTACGTAGAACGCTAAAAATAGTATAGAGATCAAAGTACACATTTCCATTTGTATCACATTTAAGCCCGGCTCGTTATATAAAATATAACTAGGTATGTAAATTTATAATAAAACTGTAATCGCTTAAGTATATTTAGAAAAAAATTTGAGGTATAAAAAAGTATAATAATACCTTTTATTTGTTTATTCAATATTATTTTCGATTAAAAATGTTTCCATGGGGTTTATAACAAAACCAATTTTCATCAAATTTATGCATATAGTTATAATTTTTTATTATTAAAAAAAATCCTTTTCCCATCTACTTTTTATAATTGAAAATGCTTAGTCTTTAGTGATTGGTGTAAAGTTTTTTATTTTTCCATAAGGTATTTTTATAATTATATGTGATAGTAATATTACTTAATATATTATATTATGTACCTATGTTTTTTTCGCAATTATTAATTGTGTTATTTATTTCTCATAAAAATCTAATTTAGTGTTATTTTCTAGTTCGTTATTCATTTGAAACACGTTCCGTTAGTGCATCCAATTTAAATATATCGACCGATCAAAAGGTTTGTTCGAAGGAGATTGAAAACCGTTCTCCAATTTTACGTCTTTACCATTGGCTTTATGTGATTAACGACTCGGCCCCTCGGATCTTGGATACGTCTCTTCGTGATAAATGTTTAGACTTTGATCTGACCATTCAACTAAAATATTTAAATTTCAATGGAACAAAAAAACTAAAAACGTGGAAAAAATAATAATATATTTCAAAAAAGATGAATTATTCTTATTGACAATTCTTTTTAGTTGATATTCCGAAATTTTACCTTAATAAAATATTCCCGAGAACTTTCTATTCATATTTATATTTGCTTATATAAAACAATTGATATTCAAATCATTTATTTATTTGTTTGTTTTCATATTTTATTTTATATTTTATTTAAACCGTTGGACTGTGGTTTAGCATGGAAATATGAGGGCATTAATTTAAATTTTATAATTAAGTATTTTTTGTAGATCTAAATAATTAATTCAAAATTCTACCCGAATCCCTACTCAATATTATCAATCCAAACAAGAATTCACATTTAAAAAAGTAGTAGCTATTATTGTTTAGTGTAAATAAATGTATTTATTTGACAATAATAATATGTAAATCATAATATTATAGTAGGCTATCTATAGTATGGACTATAGGAAATTTATGAAAAAAAAATACATAATTACAATTGTAATGGTTGTCTATATTTATTTTATATCAATGATTTATTTTGTTAAATTTGTTAAA
This sequence comes from Nasonovia ribisnigri, assembly GCA_027563435.1. Taxonomy (NCBI): domain Eukaryota; kingdom Metazoa; phylum Arthropoda; class Insecta; order Hemiptera; family Aphididae; genus Nasonovia; species Nasonovia ribisnigri. The sequence goes on from JANEHU010000126.1 coordinate 70,536, forward strand.
TTTAAAAATAAAATGTATTAAAATATATATATAAAACTAACCTAACCTATATATATATATATATATATATATAGGGGACACAGGGTGATTTTTTAAACTTGCCTACCCCGCATATTCCCTTAATATTAATTTTTTTTAGAATTTTTAAGTATACTTAAATACCATAATTTCAAATTCCTGATATTTTTTGCAATACTTGAGGAATGCCCTGAGGTGATGCAAACATCTATTATTATCAAATGAGAACCTTCCCCCACTTTACTGCAAATCGTGTAAAGTGTAGTTTTCTTGTAAATGTTGATGTATCTAAATCAAAATTCTAATAAATAGTTTCCGAGTTACTAAAATGTCTGTACTATAAGGATCATAATTCTTAATATGGTTCTACAAAATATAAGCCATAAGTACTTAATATTACGTGCGTAGTATTCGTTGTACTTAGATAATTTTTATATACTATTTATATTGATGGATAAATAGTAATATCTAACGTTTTCAAATCATCTAAGCCCAAATCTATACTTAACCCGTTACCTTAAACATATTATCATTTACAATAAACATACACAAATTTGTATAACTCAAAAATATTCGTTCGAATTTGGATCAAAATACTCAAAACAAACATCTGCTGAATAATTAAAAGTGAAAAAGGGGGATTCCTATTTTAAAAATAGAAGTTTGTTAAGAAGTTTAACAAGTAGTAACAGTGGAAACAGTGGAAAAATAGGGGGAGCGTGCTTAAAAAATCACCCTGTATAATGTATATATATATATATTTAAATAATGAACAATGAGATTATGTTTAATAAAATTATCTAAGATCATGAATAAAGTCAAATTAATAAAATGTTATATGTATTTGTAAGTAAAATTAAAAACATTATCTATTCAAACTTTGAAAATATCTACGTATCGATAAGACAATAATATTAAGGTTGTAGGTATTTAAAATTAAATTGTACTAAATGTATTATTCGGAACCTTGTTTATTAAATTTTGAATTTGTCAAAAGTTGTATCATAATAAATAAATAATAAAAAAAAAAAATTTTGATTCTCAGACTTTCAGTACACCGTGTTGGTAAACATTTTATATATTTAAAGTAGTAATTTTGGTATAAAACATATTTTGTTTGCTATAATATATTTTTATTATTTTATCATTTTAAAATCGTGTCTATCACGTGTACAGAACTGTAGCTTCGTTGAATATTTCGTTGCTAAATTCATTCATAAATTCTGCAGAACCAAGTAGGTATACCTAGTTCATTAAATCTCCAAACATATTGTATTATGGGCGATTCCACGAAGTTCCAAACTATTACTGATTTCACATATTCGGCAAAGGTATTGTTGATTTCATTTACATTTCTCCAGAACAACCCATTTCAAATTTCGCAAAATTTTCAGTGCAAATATTCAGTACGCGATTGGCATGCATTTGAACGATCATTCTCAAAATTTGTAAGACTTTAGTTTACAGGAAATTCATATTTCATGATTGCAGCGTCATAAATGATACCACAATATCAATAATTAAAATTATTATAAATTATAATAGTTGGTAAATTTTGAAGTGAAATCGTTATTTGATTAATTCGAAAAATGAATTCAGTTCAAATGTTTGGTCAGAAAAATAATAATAATAATAATAATAATATTTATCTGATAAAAAATAAAAAATTTGAAATAACAGAGATGTTCCAAAGAAGATACATTAATTAATAATTGTACCTACACTCTTTTTTAAAGCAGAGCTTGTTCTGATAAGAGAGAGTTTGACACAAATTTAGGGACGTAATTAAATAATTAAATAATTAAATAATTTCAGCTTTTGAAAGGGTGGGTGAACTGATTAAATTTGCTGACTTAAAAATATTTAAAAAAATATTGTTACCTATATATTTATGGACGAAGACTATCAAAAAAATATTTTTTCGTAACAAAACATGATTATAAAGGTCAAAATTAGTAATGATGTCATGATAATGAACAATGAAGTATGAACACGAAGTCATGAAAAGTTTCAATTTCTCCAATTAATTTATAACATTAAGACTAACTTATCAATAAGTTTAATGGAATAATAATATAAATTTATTTAATTCAAATTGGAAATCATTTTGATGTTACCATTTACTTAGGTCACACTGTATACTTTGAAGTCGAGTGGTCAGTGAGGTCATATGTAATATTTATGTATGCAAAGAACGAGGTGACGTTGCACTAAGACCGCGATTTATAATTGCACCAGCCATAAGTATAATTTTACTAAATTATGCATCTCGTTTATTGAAAATACAATTTTGGAAGGCAAAAGACGTTTTAACAGTTTCAAAAACAATGACGTGGAAAATAATAGTAATAATAATAATAATAATAATAATAAGGAGAAGGAGCTTATAGTAATTTGTAAAATGTCGTAAGCTGTGGTCAATACACTCGGCTAATTGTACCTAATTGATTTCGTAATAATTATAATAAGCTACACGTCACAAAATTAAAGAGTTCAAAAAATTATTATTACATTTTTAAACAATTATAACATCATTATAACATATTCCAAAATCGTTTCTGAAAAAACACAATATTTAAAATTTGAAAAATTTCAGGCTTTTGATGTTTATTATTGCTAGCCGCTTCAACCGAAATAATGGACATTTCCACAATGGTTTAAACAGCTATAATTTGTTTGTTCGCTGAATGTATTTCAATTTTAATATACACAAACGATTCGTTACAGTAACAGTAGGTAAATACATCATCAAACCTCAAACAAATATTTATGTTAACGTTATTTAAAAATAAAAATGTATTACGCCATAAAATACATTCTAGCCAAATATAATGATGATATTATATAAAATGATTAGAGTCATTATAGTACTATAATTATTATTGTTATATTTTGTCATTTTGTTCATTTATTAAGAAATACGGTTTTATATATAATAATTGGCTACTATTACCTAAGTGATTCAAAAAAATATAAAAACGTCGTTAGAAAATTAATTATGTTCGACTTATATTGATTTTAACGCGGAAAACGATTTCTTAAATAAATGTTAATTTATTTAAATTACATGGTAAAGGTTTTCATTCGTCCTATCATCTATGTTTGCCGTTTCATCAGATCTTATGACGTAGAATTGTAATCGTAAGTATCACCGCATGAAACATACGATATTGTATATTGGAACGCTATTTGTAATTTTTGTTACATTTCACGAAAACTGTATTTATAAAAATGCAAAAGATGACCTAAAAATTATAAAATGCAAAATAAGGTACCAATTGTTATACTTATGCAAAAGAAACGAATTTTAAATAAAAAATAAACACGGGGAACATATTATGTCTGATTTAGACATGACAGAGATACAAAATTACCCATTATTAAGATTAAGGTTTATATTAAACTCGCGCAATGGAATTTATTTTACTTAATACATAATATTTGTGTTAACTATATTTATATTACTAAGTGATTATTATTTTTTTAAGCTGTACAGGTAGATTATTATCATGTAATATTCATAATTTATAATCGATTTTTTACGTAAATTTACGAGTTTATACGTTTTATATTGAAAACTTATTTTTATTAAAAAAAAATGAAGATCTAAAGAAACACACATTTTTACCTCAACATTAGTATTAATAAAAATATGTTTTAACAATATTGCGTATGTCTACATTTTTATCATTAAAAACTTTTTCTGTTCTTTATAGGTAGGTACCTACGTAAAAATTCAAAAGAATAACAAGTTATTCAATTTAAAATGTGAAATAAAGTTTGTACTTTAGTTCAAAGTATTTAGTAATTGAATTACTTTTTAGGCTTTTATTTATGGTCATTTAAAAAGGTATTATAAGACAATGTAACATGAATAAATAATTACATTCGTAATTTTATAAAATATTTTATTGCTGTTTTAATTTTCTAACAATATTATATTAATATGTGAACTACACATCGAATAATACATATATATACATAGAAATAATGTACATTTCGTTCGATAATGCAATGTGGGCATGTGGCACCCCATATGTATATTAATATAACACATTGTGTTTTGGTGAGCTGCAAATGATATCAAATTAGATTATATTATTTACATAAATAAAACAATAGTTTATAGTGTTTATGCGGTAAAAATATATCGAGATGTTGTTCGTAGGTCATATTATAATTTTTGAATCAACAATATGTTTTATTTATCTCGACGCGTACGAAATATAGTATAATATAGTATATAATATATATATAGTCTCATGCTCTTATATAATATATGTAAACTTACGTTCTTTTTAGAATTTTATCTTGTTCTTTTATAACTGCAAAAATGTTTCGTAAGATCGTTGTAAACTACTGTGCTGTTTTACGTTGTAAAATATTAATACTATTCCTTAGGTAAGTGTAATATAAATAATAGTACGGCATAATAATAATAATAACGATAGTAATATTATTATTACGCAGACGGCCAAAAAGTATAGGCAGCATATAAATCGACGCTTTCTTCGCGGATCATCCTTATAACAACTTACTTACCTCTCAGAGCATCACTGACCCCTATATATGTATAATATAGTGCTGACGACGACGCCAAGTGTTGTTCGACACACACGCACACACACACATGTCTACCTACCACTCCTGAAAGTTTTGCTAGTATCAAACATTTCACTGGCCAGCGTATCGCCGGCGAATTAAGTGTGGTTTGGTGAACTCGGAGGGAAGAAAAAGATCCCGCGCGTAGGTCTTGTCGTTACCAGCATACACGAAAAAGCCATTATAGATAAAATAATGCGTTTGACATGGACCCCCTCTCGGGCCATTACGATGTATCTTTATACGCACGCCGGCGAGAGATAGGAAACGTAACAGATTATTTTGATACGATAATAAAGGCACGCCATTCACATGCACGCGTGATCGTTGCCAGGATACAATATGCGTGTGCGTACCTATATAATATAATATGGGCAATATTGTATACTATTGTGTGTTATATACATGTGGGATTTTGTGTTGGGAACAACAATAGTAACGACAAATTGTATAGACACCATTTATTGCTATCGCACGAACTGACAATCAACAACGATTAACAATCAGTAAACATCTACAAGACGGTATTAAATTTAATCATAAACAAAGTAAACGGAACAGCACGGCCACATCACTGCCGTCCGCCTAACACAACACCAGCGCTCTGCGGGCCCGCTTGGTCAAACACAGTGTTGCCAGGCCACATTCTCCCACCTTGAACAGTGTCCCGAACGGAAGCTACTTCCTCATTTCCTTTACTTGACACCTCCTCGGTCCGATTCTGGTTGATGGATGCCATGGCTCCATATACTCGGCGCGGGAGTTCCTTTGCTAAGGACCTTCTCGTGAAATAATTTTGACTAGCTTGTAGCGTTCATTCTTACAATACCACCGATCGGTCTGATTAATCGCTATCTTCCCGCTCTGCGCCAACCACCCGGCCCGCTGGAACACGAGGATCCCATCGTTCACCTACCTGACGATCTTCGTCGGCTTTGCAACGCTGGGTGAGAAGTGTCCGCCAACTCTTGGCCCACTGGTGATAAAGCTCTCAAGTCTATATCTAACTCGTCAATGTCCGTACCCTTAACACAGCATTAGTTTGGAATAACGACCGACTCAGAACAACATCACGTCTAAGGTACGGAATATATGCCAGATATATATTAAAATATATAAATTATTATAGAGATACATCTCCATAGATTTGGATATCGCAAATTTGGTCACGTTATTAATCATGGTTTTGGCCTCAATGTGGACACTATCGATTTTTGGTGGCCTATTTATCGACTTCCACTTGGCTGCCTTTTTAGGTATTATGAAAGGTACTCGTAAACACACCAAACTCAACAACAACAAACAGTGTAGATGGATAACCTGCCACAACGACGAACGCGAACGTGGGTATCAACCAAACTGGTAACCACCATTGAACTGAAGTTGGGTACGATAATCTTCACTACTAATTGAGGTTATGTAGACAGACTAAGCATAACACGAGTGTCTCATTACAGCAAAATTTTTGGCTGCGTTATCACTTATCAATAAATATTTACCAAATCAGCTGTTATCATAGATTGAATGATAAAAATTAAAACCACAGAACAAACATAAAACCATCAAATTTATTTTATTATTTATCATACATCATAATTAATACATAAATTAATATTTTATTAGTATTTATTGCTACTACTTACAAGACATATAATGTATTGTTTACTAGAAATAAAATGATTTATCATATAAATAATACCACAGTCAAATCCGAAAATCATAATTTATGTATAAGTACACCTATTAAGTATCAATATTTATTAGTATTGTTTAAATTGTATCATATGAATGATCAAATGCACAGTGAACATGAGCACTCTCACTATTGACATCTTCAAATCCAGATACTATTGCATTAGTTTCATTTATGGAAGGTTTTGAGAGTTGAGTTTTATGACAGCTTTTTTTTTTAGTTGAGTAGAGCCGAATCTGATTATCAAGTTTTTTTGTAACATTGATATGATAACTGGCGTAAGTTTTATTTTTTCTCCTTCATTCATGAGTGTAATAACTTTACTTAATTTGTTTTCTATCTGTATTCTATTTAGATCACTTAATGAATTTGTTCCAGTTAGACCCAAAATAATTTCTGCTTGATGTTTTATTTTCAGATTTTGATCAATTTTGTGGTGATTTGTATAAGTTGTGTTCATATCAAATAAGATTTTTTGTTCTTCAAGATTTGTTTCTTTATGAATAATATTATTGTCATCCAAATGTTTATAGAAATTACGAGCACAAGCATGTATATGCTTACAAATATTTGCTTTGATGACATTGTCAATACAAGAACAATGGTAAGTATGAATGCAAATTTTGCATTTTTCACATTTTAAACATGCTGTTTGTGTACACGTTTCACTAACTTTCATGATATTATACTGTTGGGAAGGATTTGATAATGAGTGTATTATGTACCCTTTCTCATTTTCCAAAATTTTAATTTGTTCCAGTTCGATTGTTTCACTAATGTTATGACTTAGGCGGACTTTTTGAACTTTTTCAGTTGGGACATATTTTGATAATTTGATCAATCGCTTGTAAAGACTATCTCTAGAAAATTTCATGAGAGCATGAATAGTTTTATCTAAACGTTTCACTCTTTTCCCTTCCAAATATATATGCTTCAATATCTTGTGAAACGATTCCAAATACATATTCGTATTTATCCCAAGCCTCAACCTAAAACAATAAGCCCAACATTCTGGCCGCCTTGAATAATATTTCTCAAAGTACATTCCAAACCTATTAGTATCATCATCATCCTTCAAATCTCGTAAGACATTTTCGAGATAACTATAAAATTGTTCTATAGATGTGGTTTGTAAAAGGGTTCTTAATGTTTTGTAAACTAATGCTTTTTTTTCGGGTCCGCCACTGATTTTACATAGATTTTGTCTCCAGTTTTTGTCTACATGCCATGTACACAATAGTCTGTGTTCAACAGATCCCATAACAACAACCCATGCATTATAGAACGCTGGAGCATCATCAGTCATAAATACATTGCAGTTAATAACACCTACTTTATGCTTAATTATATTGAAATATAATTGGAAAATTATCTCATCAGAACGATTTGACTAACAGAACGCAACTGGACAACCTGATCCAAATTCATCAACAGTTACAATAGTATATAACTGAATATCATATGCATTTGTGCCATGAGTACCATCTATACAAATTTTATTGTGGCCGAATTTTTTTAATTGTTCTTCTTGAAAATTAAGAAAAGTTAATTTAATGTTTTAAATATAATATATTTAAAATTTGGCGGTAAAATTATTAAATCTATGATAACAGCTGATTTGGTAAATATTTATTGATAAGCGATAACGCAGCCAAAAATTTTGCTGTAATGAGACACTCGTAGCATAACAGTATAACACTATCATACAACCACTTTTTCTGAAATCTGACCTCTGACGTCTGAGTGTTCAAAAATGCACAAACGACCACGCACTGTCACATGAAATGACTGACAAACGGTTTCAGCGACTCACGTCTTTCCGCACAGTCGCACAGATAAAGGACAAAATTCTAAATTACTGTTATTCGGCCCCCAACATGTGAGATTTTGTATTGACTATTGAATAACAAGTAACAACGAATTGTATGGATACGCTTTATTTGGTATCGCATGAACTGACAGTTAACAACGATTAACAATCAACAAACATCTACTAAACAGTATTAAATTCAATCATAAACAAAGTAGGTAAACGAAACGTGCTGACCATCTCACATCACTTCCGTCCACCTAACACAACACCAGCGCTCTGCGGGCCCACTTGGACATACACAGAGTTGCCACCCCAATTGCACATTGTATTTTAATTCCTGTCTATGTGTGTACAATAGTGATTTTACGCATTATACCGCAAAGGCAGTTAGGTATAGTTATTGAAACCAACGGTGAAAAGCTTATACCCGCAAAGAGATACATAATATAATTTCGTCAATAGTACCTTTTATATAACTTTTGCGTCCGTTGCGACTTGCGGTCATATTATAATACCGAGTGATTAATTTATCGTTGGACACTCGTTATTAAAAAAGTAAAATACAGACGGTTCGTCATACTGACATACTGTACACAATATGTGATAATATATTTATCATCTATCTTTTATCAATGTTTAAAACGGAGAATCTATTTTTGAGCTTTTATTTATTATTTTATTAGCAATTTATTAAGAGATTTCAAAAAAATAAAAAGATTCAGTATGTATTTAGCAGCACATATACTTAATTAAGATGTGTGATGTTATATATCGTTTTTGTTATGACATTCTATTGGAGGACATGTTAGTTCGTCATTGCGTAGTAGTGATAAATAATTATACCTACTCATTACGACAACGATTAATGATTTATGAATTCAAGAAATTGAATGAGAACATACAGATATAAATATGATATAAATTTCAAGTATCTACAGTTATCTACAGTTATTCGTTTTTTGAATTATAGCAAAATAAGAAAATCGCTACACGAGAAATCGAATGAATTTCCAATGTTGTAAAAGTTTGAACTTCAAACGCTCAAAAAATGTAATTTGACTTTCTTGTGGATATTTTTTTTTTTGATAAAAGTAGACAATCTTATGAGAAATCTTGTATTACATTTTCAAACCTTAGTTTTAAAAATAAAAATTGTTATGAATTTCTAGCTGAAAATTATTTGTACATTTTCGTGATTTTTACGTATTTTATTAAAATTTGAAGTTTGAACTTTAAATGCTTGTAAAAAAAAATTGTGTCTATGACCTAACCTAACAAGTAATATATAGGTAATATAATATTTAAAAGTAATCTTAAATAATAAATTATTGTCGATATTGTTAAATATGTAAGATGTTATTCCTATATTAAGAAATTTTTTTTTGATTTTGCGTTGACCAAATTGTCAGTTATTTTTTTCAATATTTAAATGTTTGATTCGTTCTTTTTCTACATTTAAAATTGCTCTACTAGATAATAACGCACTTGTCCACATGCGTTTCTTAAGTAATTTTTTTATTATTTTTAATTTGGAAAATTATTGTTCTGCTCCTGCCACAGTGATTGGTATGTAAGAAAAATTATGCAAGCTCTTATAACATCTCGAAAACTAGGTACCTACTCAATAATTCGTTATTATTTTAGATTCTGAGCGGAGCGATGAATGTATTGATTTTACAATGATGTGTGTTTTTTTTTTATTTTTTTTATTTTTGTGTCTGTCATCACGTTTTAGGACAGAAAAAATGCTTCGATTTTCTTTAATAGTACCTTTTCTGATAGGAAAGTGAATCTAGTTGGTACTTTGGTGGGTCAAAAGTTAAAATTTACCAGTAGTTTTCATGAGCGCCTGGAAAAACATATGAAAAATTATGGGAAAAACGGGAATTTTTACGGAAAACCAATTTTCGACAAAATCGATTTTGGTTTTTGGTATAACTCTAAAAGAAATGACCGTAGAGACATGAAATTTTGACCGATTGTTTATATATGCATTTTCTGCACACCATAGCATTTTCAAAATATTCTGACTTATTTTGAGCTGTTAACGGACATTTTCAGTTTCCAATTTTTTTAGTTTTTTTTTCTATAAATGTCAATAAAATTTTATTTGTTGGGTAAAAAATCTTGAAAATTTAATAGTAGGCTTCTAATATATAGTTTCAAAGGCAGATGAAAAATATTAAAAATCCGTAGTCACAATTTTTTTTTATAGGTAATCAAAGTTCAAATTTTGACAAAATACGTAAAAATGACGAAAATGTGCAATTTATTTTGAGTTAGAAATTCATAAAAATTTTTCTTTTTAAATCTAAGGTTTGAAAATGTAATACAAGATTCCTCATAAGTTTGCCTAATTTTATCAATAAAAAAAAGTTTATAAGCAAGTCATAACAAATTTTTATGAGCATTTTAAGTTCAAATTTGTACAAGATTAGATATTCACTCGATTTCTCATGTAGCGATTTTCTTATTTTGTTGCAATTCAAAAACAAATAACTGTAGATGCATGAAAATTTCACTGAATGTTTATATACGCTATTTCTATACACCATCTGATTTTTAATATATTTTGACTGTTTTTCAGTATTTTACGGACGATTTCAATTTTCAAATTTTTTAGTTTTTTTTTCTATTAATATCAATAAAATTTTATTTGTTGGGCCAAAAATAATGAAAATTTAATACAAGGCTCCTGATATATTATTACAATAGCAATTGAAAAATATTAAAAATACATAGGCACACATTTTTTTTATAAGCATTTAAAGTTCGAATTTTGACAAAATTTATCAAAATCTCGAAACTTATCAATCATTGTAATTAAACAATATTATAAAATGGTCAGTTTTTATAACTAAGGATTGAAAATTTAAAACAAAGATTCTAATAAACAGTAATGTAAATGTAATCAAAAAATATAAAAAAATAAAAACACAGTTATTTTTTACAGACATTTTAAGTTCAAATTTGGACCAAATTACATATTAAAATCAATATTAACGAGTAAAAGTACGTATTATGATATTTTTCCAGCATCACTGATAGTTTTAGGTTAATAATTAAATAATATGAATAATATTAATTAAACTTACCAGCTACCGTATGATAACAATATCAATATAATTTAAAATATCCTAGACTGACATACCGTCTTCGCTCAGAATCGTTTTTCGTATACAATGATATTATATCATTGAATTCAAATTTAATATCATCCATTATACAGTGACCTACTTGTAACCTACTGTACAGCGGAGCGACATCCACTTACCCGCCCTTTTTTCAATTGCACCGGTCATTTCGTATGTATGCGTTTCAGCCATTTTAACAGAAATTGAGCGAGATTATGTTGTCAGAATTGCAAATGAACCGATTCTGAATTTCGTCTTAGGTCGTCGCCGATAATTTAAAACAAACATCGTTCATTAGTAGCCAGCGAGTACACCATCATATTATTAATCGACCAGCATCAGCTGGATTTCGGGCTCGTTTTTAACACCATTGCTATTATTATTATTATTGATATACCAAATATACTTTAGCAGAGGTATACTATAATTGTATTATAATATTTTACCGAGGATTTATAAATAGACTTTGCATTATAAACTGTTGTACTCATTTTATACTTTTATAGGTGAAGTCTTTTAGATTCTGATCGGAACGATCAATGCGTATTACAATTTTACAATATTATGTATGTTTTTTGTATACGTGCAAGTGCATTGTATTTTGTAGTAGAAAAATTGCTTTGATCTTCAATATTGGGGATGATTTCTAATCACACTGGATCTATAGTTGGTACTGTTAAAGGTTGAAATTTAAAATTTAAAGTTATTTTCTTAATAATCAGGGAAACCGAAAAAAAAATTAGGGAAACATTTTTTATTGGCAACTTCATACATTTTATAATTTTCAAATGGCTATTATAGAGATTTTAAATTTTATATTTTTTCTTTTTAAATTTCAAAGAATAAATTTTTACTTGGTCAAAAGTTTATAAATTCAGTAAAAAGTTCTGCATATTTTTTTTTACTACTTCTCCATCTATCTTCAAAAACAACTCTTTTTTTAAACACATTACACAATTGTTTAAAAATAATTAAATAACAGATAGTGATATATTAACCTAATTGTTTTTTAAAAATAAATCATTTGATGTAGTCCACCATGCATGAACACATTGCCCTGTTTCATTATGTGACTTTTCAAGAATATTATACATTTCAGTATTATACACATAATATTAAATAGCTTCATTATTTTCTGGTCTTTATTATGGAGAAATTAATTCATTAAATTCGTATATAGGTACTATAGTAATGTTGTAGCCATTAAAACTTCTACTGTATTGGTAGTCTATAAAGAAGTCTTATTTTTCAATGTTAAGCTTATATACCTAAGTAGGTAATTTGTTATTTTTTGTAATTTTCTATGAATATCGAATTTGCACTTAAATTAATATTAAAATTTTTTCGTTTAACCTTCAAAGTTGACATACCTAATAATATTATATGTTTTGCATTAACCACCGTTCGTGCAAGCGTCATCTCCGTTCGGTTGCTCGGTGACGCGTTTATCATGACGACGCTCATGTTTGGACGTTGTTGTTTGTATCATCAAGATTTTATAATTTCGAAAAATGTCTACAGTTTTTTTTAACCTAATACGCATCGTAGATGTTTCGAACATTTCGTGATAATTTGTTTAGTTCCTTCACTATTTAAAAATGTATATATTATCTAATTTTTTACGGAGCCATCGGATCATTGGTATTAATTATCTATCAGTTGATTTATTAAAAAAAACTCTTTCCGATAAAATCTATTAGGTTTTATTAAAGGTTAAAAAATGAAAACGGGGCAGGTATAGTAAGTTATGACCACTTTTATACACCCCTTCGTTGAGTAAGTCACTGTAATTTATGTTTCATAGGTTTATAAATCATGAAAAACGAAAAACGATTCTAAGCAAAGAAAAAAAGTCAGTCAGGTTGTATTACTATATTTGTAATATTATTATGTTTTTTGATACTGCAATAAAATTACATTTTTTTTCTGTTAGTATAATTACGGCAGAGAAGAATTACTTGTTGCTGAAAACACTGCGTTTATTATATTATTAATAATTAAATATTATAATTATTTTATCCAGTACCTACCTACGTTTCTTAATAATTATTAAAAAAAAATAAAAAAATAAAATAAAAAAGAAGTAATGACTGAAATGTTAAGTTAAACCAATATTCGACTAAAGATTTTCGTCAACATTTATTATAAATAACATTTTTAAAGAATTATTGTGAATTTATGCTCAGTTATTTTTTTTAATTCCAATATTGACAACATAATTATAAGGCACTTTCAAGAATAATATCAACGTTGAATAACTTTTTGTCAACAAATTTTATTCTGCTGGTGTTCGGTACCGACTCTGGCGGCGACAATATCTATTGTTGTTATAGGTGTCCGCCGATAAGGCACAGAATGTTCTAGAAGAGAACCCCACTTCCCGCCACCGTACCATGATAAACCGGCTCTCGCCGCCGGCAATAAAGGCCACCGCCTCGGGGCGCATTATTAGTGTGCATCGTATCGTACGGGACAGTTCGCGAATTTTTCCAAGTTGTTTTCGTCGTACGACGCGAATTGCGTCGGCCATATAATCTTGTCGTTCGTTGTTGTCGCGGTATATGTCTTTACGTAATATATTTACGCGCCGCGTTGCCGTTTAACAAAAATATAATATTCGTTATGTTCGAATCGGTTGTTAGCGGCATGTGGCTTTGGGTCCGTAATTACAACGAGCACTTCTCCGGTGCGTTGTAGTATTAACTGTTCGGTCTTTGAAGTGCACGCGGGTGCACGTAAAGCTCAACGAACGGGTCAGTGGTGATTGTGCGCGGGCACGATTCCATCGTTAACCTACCAAAGTACGTCGGACATTCGGGCAGCCATCAGCGTATGGGTCGCGGGACCTGAGCGGGGCAAGCAGACGTCGGTACGGTCTTCATGGTGTGTATGTATATATATACATATACAGTATACCTACATGTATGCAGTCATATGGACATCTTATGGAGTGTGAACAGTCGAGCGGTCGGCAGTAACCAACATTCAACAACCGGTAACGCGATATCATAACTGATACGCGGTTTATTTATTGTATTATCACATTATCATTTGTATCATTATTTATATTTGTTTTGATTGATATTATATCATCATTTTGTATTATAGCCTCTGTGGCATTTATTATGTTATTATAATTTTACGGTATTAGTATTATTCATTAATTATTATTCTCGGTTGACGAGCGATTAAGGCATTATTATATTATATAGTAGGTGGGCGCCTACATCCCTATTTTCATATGTAATTATTATCATTATTATTATGTGTAAATATTATCCATGTCTGTAATGTTGTGTGATGTACTATTATAATACAGTCCACTTGATATTATTACCATTCCGAATTCGTTGATTATTATTAGTGTTAGAATCCTAATCATTTTATAACACATATTATTAAAAACAAATATTAAATTACACGACACAACATTTTGGTCCGTTCGGAACCGGATAGGATTAGGAAATCTTATATATCTAAATTCTAATATTTAATATTAT